>JAHRHZ010000084.1:15472097-15530614 GCA_024137785.1 Ginglymostoma cirratum
TCTTTCTTTCTCTCTTTCTTTCTCTCTTTCTTTCTTTCTTTCTCTCTTTCTTTCTTTCTCTCTTTCTTTCTTTCTTTCTTTCTCTCTTTCTTTCTTTCTCTCTTTCTTTCTTTCTCTCTTTCTTTCTTTCTCTCTTTCTTTCTTTCTCTCTCTCTTTCTCTCTCTCTCTCTTTCTTTCTCTCTTTCTTTCTCTCTCTTTCTTTCTCTCTCTTTCTTTCTCTCTCTTTCTTTCTTTCTCTCTCTTTCTTTCTTTCTCTCTCTTTCTTTCTTTCTCTCTTTCTTTCTCTCTTTCTCTCTCTCTTTCTCTCTTTCTTTCTCTCTTTCTCTTTCTCTCTTTCTCTCTTTCTCTCTTTCTCTCTTTCTCTCTCTCTCTCTCTCTCTCTCTTTCTCTCTTTCTCTCTTTCTCTCTTTCTCTCTTTCTCTCTTTCTCTCTTTCTCTCTTTCTCTCTCTCACCCTCGCCTCCCTCACAGTGTCAATGACGGCACACCTTTGCTGTACTAGCCCAATGGAACCACTCCACCACCCTGGCTGACATTAATTGCTGTGATGCAGATTGTATATCAGACTTGGTGCTCTATGTCCGTGGCCCTCTGCTCAATGAACCATTGGAAAGCATTCAAGTCTTCTCAAGTCAATAGTGTTTGAGCAAGATCAACAAATTGGTAAGCTTACATTAACAGAGTGCCTTTTTTATGTTCTTGATATTTCATTTTGGATGAAGAATAGATCTAGTTAAGAAACCAGAAGTTTTGTTTGGGCTGAGACGACTTCTAGATGCAAATTTTGATAACCCTGTTAGAACTGGTGTAAACGCTATTTTAATTTGGATAATTAGATGCCTGCACTCAGTGAATTAAACATGTGTTCAAGTGGATAAAGCTCACTGGATGTATGTAGCTTTAAGAAGCTAGTTTAGACAAGCAACTTACACTCATTTCAACAACTTGCTCCATTTCTTTTAAGTCGATGAATTGAGTCCAAATTAACTGTGGTTAATTTATGGACTAGCTTTCCAAACGTGTTTTAGGCACCAATCTTTTTGATCTAGTATTGCTGACTTTACCATGTCAATTGCTCATAACACAATGATTTAAATTTTTCATTAAAATTTCCAATCACCATTTTATTCCCAGCTTAATACAGTTCTTTTGGTTATTTCCCAAACAGTGCACAGTTTTGGCTTGTTTATTGATTTAATTCCAAATATCATTGTTGCTTTGTTCAAACCATTTAGGTTGCTAGTAGAGCATTTTCATGAACATTTTGAACAAATCATCAAACTGTGCCCCACAAGATTTCACCTGTTTTTACAAAACTCTGATCATTTCTTCAGACTTTTGCTGTATTTTTCTTTACCTTGATAACCATTGCCAAACTGTTACAGCGCACTGATTTTTACACTCTCACCTGAGTCTCCTTCCTGCTGCATCTTATTACCCTCCTCTCTCTATAATCATTGAAACTATTTTTGGCATCAAAATACTTGATTTGCATTTCCTAGTGTAAAGTGCTATTTCCATTCATCTGCCTAGTTGACACGTGCTTCAATGTATTTGTGACATGAATATCTTAAAGTTTAGACACTTTAATAACCCTGTTGCTTAAAGATATTGAACAGTGATGAATACTGTGAGCAACTGGGCTCCTGACCCGGTGTCTGGGGAAACCATTAGTTACAGCTCCTTTCGTTGCAACTGTAATTTCCTGTTTTTTGAACAATGGATGATGGGGTGGCACGGTGGCACAGTGGTCAGCAGTGCTGCCTAACAGCGCCAGGGACCCGGGTTTGATTCCAGCCTAGGGTGACTGTCTGTGCGGAGTTTGTACATTCTCCCCATGTCTGCGTGGGTTACCTTGGGGTGTTCTGGTTTCCTCCCACAGTCCAGAGATCTGCAGGCTAGGTGGATTGGCCATGCTAAGTTGCCCATAGTGTTCAGGGGTGTGTGGGTTATAGGGGGATGGGTCTGGGTGGGTTGCTCCAAGGGTCAGTGTGGACTTGTTGGGCCGAAGGGCCTGTTTCAACACTGTAGGGATTCTATGATTCTATGAAAAATCTCATTTAAGATCCTGTATGAAATCAATTTTTCTAAATAACCTTGCTGAAAACTTTCTAAATGTGCACTTTTGATATATGTTAACAAAAATGTAAATTGTAAGTCTGCATTCTAGATCTCTTTCTTTTTGTAATCAAACTCCCCTGTTTCATTTAAGTGTTGAATGAAATGTCCACACTATACTTTTACTCAATGTAACTGTGAAACGATGCTCAGCAGTCCTTTCTCAAGTTGGACCATGACTTTGACTTCTAATCATTGAGCAGTGGAACAACAGAGTCAAGTACTTTATAAACCTTGTGAGAGCAAGTTAAGTTTAATTAAGATTATTTAAGAAATGTATTGCCTTAATTCCCTTCAGTTTTGTTGGCACTAGTATAGTAAATGAACCTAGTGATGACGCAAGTGGCAGCAAACTTATTTGACATAATCTGCCATTTAGATTGATTTTAGGGTTGGTGTGTTTTCTTTCTCCTGTTTAACAATCTGTATTTTTAAATAATAAACACAGCAGTTACCACATCCTGTGGCCTCTGTAGATAAGGAAAACTTAGGATTTGCTAGTGATTTATTCAGTGTGGTTGTCTTTCTTTTTGCTCTCTTGGGGAAAAAAAACTGATTCTTTCAGGGGTATGATTCCAGAAGAGTCAGTAACTCTTGGGTACCTTCTGAGCAGTCGCGTTTAATTTTGAACCTGGATGTTGAGCACCATCAGGCTTGTTTTATTATTTATTCATGTGTGGGATATCAGCATCGCTGAACAAGCTGGCATTTATTGCTGTCCCCGGCTGCCCTTGAAAGAAAGTGTGGTGAGCTGTCTTCTTGAATTTCTGCAGTAGGTCGATCCACAATGCCATTAGAGAGGGAGTTCCAGGATTTTAATGCAGTGACAATGAAGGAACAGCCATATGTTTCTAGGGCAGGATGGTGAACGGCTTGAAGGGGAACTTGCAGATGCTGGTGTTCCCATGTATCTGCTGCCGCTGTCCTTCTAAATGGTAGCTTGTTCAAACCATTTCGATTGTCTGCAGAGCTTTTTCATGATTGTTTTGAACAAATCATCAAAATGTGCCCCACCAAGATTTCGAAAGTGCTGTCTAAGGATCTCTGGCACATTACTGCAGTGCGTCTTGATGAAGAAATATGTTGTCTATTAGTATTAATCAGCCAAATATTAACATTCCCATTAAGGGACACATTACGGGATAGGGATGAGGTGTGGGAATGTTGGCTAATATTTTACAGCCAAACATGAGAATTGCATGTTTATTGAACAAACCTAAGTGTTGCTTCGAATGAGACTAACCTGCTCAGCAATGACCAGAATTTTCAATCTTCCAACTTGTATTGTAGCAGGGATACCATAACCTATAAGCATCAAAAACCAAGTTCACTTCACTTAAAACTATCGCTCTTCCTATTTTTACATTATTAATTTTATCTTTTTCTAATATTCCCAATATTCACATTTAAATTGAGTTTGAAAATAAGGAGTCCAGGTAAGACCATCATGCAGTTCTCTTGTTTCAGCTGCTCAAGGTTTGGTGTTATTCTTGCAGTCCATTTATGATGTAGGTTTATACCATGAAAATGATATGATGACACCAGTATCAAGCATCCATCACAAACCTACTGAACTTTCAATGTGCCTTTATGAATGATGAGATCCAGTGAGGCTTGTTGTCTCTTTCACGGTATTTCACGGAGGTACTTGTAAATTATTGTGAGTGGTGCCATTTGTCCATATCAGGCTTGTCAACGGGTCACCCACAGGCCAGAAAGTGACCTGCCATAGGCTCTTATCTAGCCCACAAGCAAGTACTTGTGGAAGCTGCTGTTACAAAATGTTTACCAATTAGAAGCCAGTTGCCACCTGCAGTTGTTGCTGAACCTTCATTCAGCCTCAGGCTTGGCATGGGGAATGGTGGTGAGAGTGCATGCGACAGGACTTTTTTTGAGTCGGTGAAGGGATGAGGCTTGGAATCACCTAACAGACCAGTGGAAGATAGAACTTATTCCTTTATGTACATGTTGCAGCCCCTGAAGGACTGTGGGCAAGATGGCAGAGCAGGCCACCCAAGCCTGTTGAGAGTGACGGAGTAAAATGTGCAGCTTCCATTTCCGTCATCCACGAAATCTAACCACAAAGCAAGCTGGGGAAGAGGAAAACCCAGGCTAAAATTCAACATGCTTCCAATCCTCAGTTTTAGCATGAATTCTGCCAGGGCCAACTTTGTGTGTGCCACTAGAGGCAAACACAAAATCAGTATTAGTTAAATCCGACTTATCTGGGGCTTAAACATAACCCCCATTCCTGGCAATAAGAACTTGGGTGCCTAGTCTGTCAGTCCCTGCTTCGTAACCAAGGTGACAAATAAAAAGTTTTATTGGTTAGCTCTGCTACTTAACACTTTTTTAAAATTTATTTTTACTTACTAAAATTACCAATTTATTGTTTTGGATGACAACTTTTAAGTCATGTTTACTGTTCTGCTGAGCTTTATCTTTCTGAGTTCTGCTTCTCAGCCCAGCCATCCCTCGAAAGAATGAAATATGCACCCACCCTTAGTGGATAGCTGCTCTCTTCTCTGTTAATATTGGCAATCGTACTGCTTTTTGACACAATGTTTAGAAATGAAGGGGTTGAGAGAAATCAAAATCGAAAGAACTGCGGATGCTGTAAATCCGGAACAAAAACAAAGTTGCTGGAAAAGCTCGGCAGGTCTGGCAGCATCTGTGAAGGAAAAAACAGAGTTAACGTTTTGGGTCCAGTGACCCTTCCTCAGTTCTGATTCTATGATTATCTATTCAGTTTCTTAACCAAAACTGTGTGTTTTCCTTCCCCCACCCTTTTATTTTACGTGTAAAACTTATTTGGTTGGCTTTTAGTTCATTGAATAAATTTTTAATGTGTCACTGGGATGTACTGATGTATAAGGGTAACATCTGCTTGAAAAGTTATCAAAACAAGCGCATAATGTGCTGCAGCAGTGACATTGGCTGCATGGGTCTTTACACAACTGGTGTGAGAAGGAGAAGGAATTTTGTCCAGCCTGGACTTCCAAAAATTTATACCTAGTTTACGTGTAGGCCTGTATTGGGTTTTGGGATAATTTGTTTCTGGCTTTCGCCTGTGGAAGGATAAAAAGTACTGAGCTTTAACCTGACCTAAGCCTGTGTCTATATCTGTTTATTTCCAGTAAGGATAAAAGCAAGGCCTAGATGAGTTTTTTTGCCTTTTTTTTCTAAGTTTCGAGATTCCAATGCCAAACCTAGTTCTCTATCCCTCATTCAGGGGGAGCCATGTTTCAGAATCTACCCTGACATGCTCTTTCAGAATCTTAAAGAAAAAGAAAGACTTATATTTATGAAGTGTCTTTCTCAACAACAAGCTGCCTCAAAGTGTTTTAAAACTATTGGAGTGCTTTTGAAATGTGGTTACTGTTGTAATGTAGATCTCGTGATGCAATTTCAAAGAACAGGAGTTCTCTGCAGAATTCTAGTCAATCTTTTTCTAGTTAATTTTTTCTATTATTCATTCCTGAACAAGGTCAATAAATGGATCATCTGATAACTATCACACTGCTGTTCATGGGACTATGTTGTGCACAAGTTGCATATACTTCATTAGAACAGTGACTGCAATTGAAAATAATTTAATGAAACTGACTCTCATACAAGCTTTTTTTTGCCTAATAAAACTGTATGGGTCCAATGATAAAATCAGCAATGCCATTTTTGTTCAAGTCAACCAAATAACTACTAGCAATAACACTCTGTAGTATGAGGATATAATTAATGCGCAGCTCTGATTTTGGGTACAGTTTACCTGTTTACAAGTTACTCATTGTGACCACTAATGTAGCAGCATGTAAGTGCAGTGTATTGCTACAACTTCAGGACACCTTCCTTTACTCAGAAGTGATTCGCAGCAAATTACTTTTCTTAGCACTGTTTTGAAAAGCATCTTTTGCATTGATACTAAAATAGATAACCAAGAAATGTCTATGTCCTTCAAGTCTCTTCCATCATTTTATGAAATCTTAGCAAATCTGTATTTCAGCTCTGTTTATCTACCTTTATTCAAAAGGTGCTCTTAATACTAACAAAAATCTATTGATGCCTGTCATATTGGAGAGTTTGAAATTTCCACTGTCCTTGATGTGAAAAATTGCTTCCTGATTTCATCCTATCTGACCTACTCTACTTTTAAGATTATGTTTCATTGTTATTTCTAGACTCCAGCATGAAAGAAACTAGTCTCCCACTGCTCCTACTTCTTAGCAGTCCCTCGGGACTGAGAGTAACTTTCTTTTGCTTGTGTGTTATGGGTCCTAAGTTGACTAAGTAGTCCAATATTGGATCCACACACTCAGCCACAGGTGGGGCAGGTGGTGTTTGATAAGGTGAATGGATGGGATGTTTGAATTTTCACTTGCTTCTTCCACTATTTGCGTTTGGTCTTTTGGAGATGCTCAGAATATTTGCCACCTTCTTGGATACAGCTTGGGATGGGCTTCAGTATGAAATTGCCATGAGACAGGCATATTGCATGCTTTCAGGAAGGCTTTGAGGGCTTACTTGAAGCATTTCCTCTGCCCTTCTGGTAATTGGTTGTTTTGGTGAAACTTTGAGTAGAGAGGTTGACTAACCGTAACTAGTGCCTCTGCTGATGTGTTGGCCAGAGAGAGGACTCTGATATTGAAGTGCTACTTCTGCCACTGAATATGCAGGAGTTTGTTGAGGCATCACTAGTGATATTTCTCCAAGAATTTGAGATCCCTGTTATACATTGCCTGTATCTCTGCATACAGAATGGCTAGTAACATTATGTCCCTATAGACCATGAGCTTGGTACCAGGTTTGATTTATTCATTCATTCTTTCATAAGCCTCTGTGAATTCATCAGTGTTGGTTTGGAGACCAACCTGTAAGTGTACACATTGGCAAGCATCATCTGTATACTGCAACTTGATGGCAGAAATTGGAATGATACTAGTTCTGGATTGAAGGTGACATTGGTTAAGCAGTTTCTAGTCCATCCTATGGAGTAAATCCATTGTTGGGAGCTTCATGTAAGTTGGGTGAAGTGTTGCAACAAGCTACATTAAAAAAATCAATGGTGCAATGAAACAGCTTTACTTGACCCCAGTTTACACTCTTGTTGGGTCTATGGTGCGTGCATTGCTGAGGATAACTGTTGTATGTGATTATGCAGCAGGCATAGGGTGTCGCTAATTTCTGTGGGCAGCCAAATTTGAGGAGGATGCTCCATGGTCCCTTTTGGTTGACAGAGTCAAAGATGGTGACTGCTGATCTCTGCATTTTTCTTGGACTAGCCTTGCTGTGCAGATCATGTACACTGCACCTCTTAATGAACAAAATTTGCTTTATCACTGCAGCAGGAGTTCTTCAGCTGCAAGGGGGAATTCTTCCATGACCTTCTGCATGAAGGACAGCTGAGAAACCCCTCCAGTTAGCACAATCTGTCTTGTCTTGTTTCTTGAAGATGGTCATAATTACAATATCTCCCAGATTTGCTCACATACCCTCCTGCTTTTAGATGCACAGGATAAGGTCATGTAATTATGTTAAATGTGCTTCTCTGCAAAATATTTTAATATTTTGGTGGGGATTCCACGCTAGGGGTCTTTATTGGTTACAAAAACAAAGTTACTGAAAAGCCCAGCAGGTCAGGCAGCATCTGAGAAGGGAAAATCAGAGTTAACGTTACAGGTCCGTTGACCCTTCCTCAAGAGTTCTGAGACCTGAAACGTTAACTCTGTTTTTTCCTTCACAGATGCTGCCAGACCTGCTGAGCTTTTCCAGAATCTTTTTGTTTTTGTTCCTGATTCACAGCATCTGCAGTTCTTTCGGCCTTTGTTTTGTTCTCAGGTGGGCATTTCAACCTCCATTTGGACTGGAGTGGAATGAATTTTGGGACCTGGAGCATCAAGTCTCTAAAAGCACAACTCCATCAGGTGATGGAACTAAATTTTGCACTGCTGTTATCGCGTGGAAACCCTGGTACCATGACATCAAGATTGCTGCCCTGAGTGAGACACAACAGGAGAAGACCAGCTGAAAGAACAAGATGGTGAATACATGTTCTTCTGAAATGGTAGATCTGCAGAAGACTGCCCACTCCATTTTAAAAACAAAACTAGTTGGTTATGTCAGCAATTCCCCTCATTGGGTAAATGAACATCTCAAGACTCTTTGGCACACTCTAACCTAGAAACAGTACGTTAGTGTTGTGAGTGCACACACTCCCAATCCTAGAAATAATAGAAAAGGCCATAGAGAAATTCTATTCCAGCCTTGATGATTTGACTCATGTGCCGAAGGGAGACAACCTGGTCGTTTCAGAGCCAAAGTTGGGAGAGAGACAAACTGCTGGAAAAGAGTGATTAGCAAGGAAGGTATCAGGAAAACAAATATCAACGAAATCCTTTGAAATGCCTAAAACATGGTCTGATCATATTAGACACCCAAAAGAGACAGACGGAAGATCTCGCCTCTCCTTGCAGTGGACATTGACATTTACTTGACTGTGTTATCACCTGTGCAAGAAGCTACAAAGATGTTCACATCACCAACACCATTGCAGAAGCTGTCTATAGTTTATTCAATTATCACTTATTTCAGGCTGCTATCTTCATGCCCTAGTCTCTGTCCATTTGCCCTATAGAAACCCTTTTGTCATTCTAAATGCGGCGCCAGCATGAAGTGTTTTGTAGATGTCAGATATCAGTAATACAAGTTTATAGGAAGTTTTTTGGGACATGAAAAGATAAATTTGTATTTTGTTAGAAATTTGTTAAACAGATAATGTTGTCCAATTGATTGTGTCACAACAGTTAATGTGTAAGTATGCATGCATACCTGTACATGATTATTGCAACAAAATAGCAAGTTACCTCTGGATTTTTTTTTTAGGAAAAAGTTCTTTAACAAGGTTTATAAGTATTTAGTACGCTGGAATTATTTGCAAATCAAAGATGTAGAGTTTTTATGCTTAATAAATTTACACACTTTCTGATTTAAAAATGTTTGTAATCACTCAATTTATTTCATTCTGGGGTCGTTCAAATTTCATTAGCCACTTGTAAGGTATGTGTGTGTGTGTGTGTGTGCAAGCGCCACGACATTGTTCCCCCGATCACCAATGTATGGACCTGTGATCTATCGCCCTCCACGTTTCCACAAAAGTGAACTGGAGGGCAGCCTTCAAATAATGTCTCTTGTGTTGAAGAGTAGATGTGGCATGGGTCAGGATAGCAATGTTTTGTCACTGAGGAGTGATGCTGTATTCCAACGTAGACACACAGGAGGCTGGAAGAACATAGCAAGCCAGGCAGCATCTGGAGGAAAGGAACAGTCAATGTTTTGGGTATAACCCTCCTTCAGGACACCAGGAAAGAGGAGCTCTGTGGAACAGAGGTTAGAAGTTGAAGACTGTACCATTGCTTGCAAATAGCTTGAAATTAATATTTCCTGGAAATATATTCTGATTTATTCCCTGGGTTATTTATGTGTGTAGCACTGTTCATTTTAAATGTGTGGTGGTATATACCTGGAATGGGAGCAATTATTTAATTGCGATAGATGCCCTGGCCCGTGAAGTAGAACACTTGAGCTCTGATTGGAACATTTTAAAGCTTAGGGTTGAGTTTGCACAAGCAAAATCATCGCAACACGGGCCAGTTGATTGGACCAGCAAAGAAGATTGGACACACGTCTATTATTCTACCTTGGTTGCACCCGGAGAGGGTTTGAAATCATATACAAACGTTTTTGTTGGCAAATGTTATAACGTGTAAGATACTGGCTATGTACTGGACAAGATTTTGCCTCTACAACAAAGCTATCTCCTAGTGTACAAATAGTCATTTGATACTATAGAACATATACAGTGCTGAAAAAAGACACACCTGTTGTCTAAAGTATTCCTTTTGCATTCATCAGTAGATTTGTGAGAAATACCGAAGGGAAAAGAAAAATGGCATTTGTACTGAATAAGAGGAGAATGTTGATTGGATGGCAAATGGATTCTGATTGGTATTGGTGTTGCTGTGGAGAATGCACTAGTTAGTGATAACTGACAGTTAACTCCAAGGCTTTGTTTAAATTTTAAGCCAAGCAAGTTGATTCTGGTTGGTCAAGATATCGTGCTGAGAAATGAATAGCTGTCACCTGTTCGTTGAGTTGAAACAGGCACAGTCTGATTACATGTTTTTCTACCTGCAAAGAACAGGGCCCTATATGGATAGTTCTGCTATGATGTGTGTTTTGTTAATATGAATTGGCTGTAACGCAATTGATGAACAATGGACACCGTTTGAATAATGCAAACTTTCTTTTGTACAGGTATAGCGATTTCCCTATATCGTGGTTTTCTATAGCGTGAGCTCACGCAAGAATGCAACTATCATGTTAAAGGAGAATTGCCTGCATTTGGAAATATATAACGATCTACACACACAAACACCTCACTTTTGGCCCACTGACAATGTCAAATAGGTTTAAATGCACTTCCTCACATACTCAGGATTATTTAACGATATTGTCCAATCGCAGTATCATATCTAATGTTTAGTTCAGTTAGCATCTTCTTTGTTGTGAACAGCTGAACGGATATGCTGTTTGTCATGATCTGCCAGCATTTGGAACATATAGCCTATATTCCCAGCAACATGCCAGCACTGAAGTTCATATATCGTATTGTTAATTTGTGCGATAAGTAGAATGTTTTTCTGGCTTGATGGCCATATCTTAGTAATATGGGAGCATATCTGTTAACTAAGGGTAAATGGGTTGAAATTGTTCTGTCATTAGACCAAGCAGCAGTGACCATTATTCTAGTTTACCTGAACACTTGTTAACTATGGGCTAATGGGTTGAAATTGTAATCTTATTAACCACATCCTGTTTGCTCAGTTCTCTGTAAATCTTGTTACTATTTTGTGACTGTGTCATGTGCCCATCATCTGATCCAACTACCAAACGGAACGATTTGCATCTATCCAGATTTGTATAAATACTACGTGTGTATTATAACCTTTTGCTGTTCTCAGATTGACAGTTAGGGTATCAATACCTTGCTGTCAGTAGGAAAACCAGCCCTTGTACAAGTAAACGATACCGTTTGATTTACAAGATTGTGTCTCTGTGGTCCTCGAAGAACCCAGTCGTATAATCTTCGACAGTAATAATGGTTGGTGTTCGTCATTGCATAGGAGCTACATGAAATGGCTAGCTTCACCTTTTGCTCAAACCTTTGACGTGCCTTATCCTTGTAGGGTAATCTGAGGAGAATGGGGACTGTTTTGAATCACCACTGCTTGTGGTCATGGTGGTCATGAATAAAGTTGTGTTAGGAATACCAAGAAATGGACCCAGCAATGATGCAGAAACAGTGGTATACATCAGGTGAGGATGTGAGAGACTTTGAGGGGCAGTTGAGGGTGACAATGTGAAATTGCTGTTTTTGTCAGTCTTCCTAGGCACAGGACAAGAAAATGCTGTTTATAGTTGTGGTGTAATAAATATTGTAGCTATGGAGTTCTGATGGGGGAAGGTTATATATTGAGCAGAGTGGCAAGAATGTTGATAAAATGAAAAACTTTATCCAAGGTTTTAGTTATTGCTTCATTTGTGCTCTTCCAGGTGAGAGAAAAGTAGATAGTGGATAAACTTTGATTGTCATGGAATTCAGCCTTTCGTTGCAAAATATCTCTTCTTGAAGTTATGTTGGTCATTAGTAAGAAGAGGAAAAAATTTGCTCTTGTGTAATTGTAGAGTGAAGGAGGAAGCATGGAAAGACAAAGCAGGAATGGTAGCTGATATTCTAGCCTGGCCTTCACTTCACTTCAAATATGTGAAATGTTAACAGAAATCTTCATGTGATTTGGATTATGACACTTTCCAGACTTGCCACTTGCTGCAGTTTGTGAAAAACAACTTGAATAAGGATAAAATAATCCATTCAAAACCATGCTGAATTAGTTGTAGGCGCTGTATCCTATTCTCAGCAAGTTGGTATTCTTATAGTTGAATTCTTTTAAGTCTGGTGAAAAAGGGAGTAAATACTCAAAGTGCAGAAGCTACGAAACTGCTGTAATCACATCTTAGGCAAAGGTAATACATAACAGAAAAATCGGCAAAATAAAAAGTAATTTAAAGAAAACAAAAAAAATTTCGGTCCAAGTTTTTCTTGTTAGTGGTTCAGAAAAGTAATGTTTTCAATGCACAAGTTTCTAATTTTTGAAGTCCAATCCCGTATGGGACTCTTGTAAGAATAATGTGATATTTGTCTAGCAAATATTAGACCGTTTAATGTGGTAGAATTATTAGTGTTTAAACTATCCAGCAATGTAGGACAAGGAAGAGATGCCTTGCAGGAATAGTAATTTGCTACTAACATCTCATGAACTTTAAGAAATCTACCCCTTTGGGGCAGTAAGTACAAATTATACTGCAAAAGAAAAATTGGAGCTAAATAACATAAGGACCCTTTAAAGGGAGCTATATGTATTCCTGATATGTCTCATAACAGAATCAATTAGGCAAAGTTGGTAAGCTTTTCTTTGACTAATTAATTGACACACATTGAGGAAGTAATGTGCTTTAAATAAAAGGGAGCCACTGAATGTATTGTACTTGGATTCCATAAGGCATTTTAAAAGGTACCTCATCAAGGTTATTGGAGAAAATAAAAGCTTGTTCTGTAGGTGGGAACATGATGAAATGAATAGAAAATTAATGTGCTAATGGGAAAATAGTAGGAATAAATGGGTAATGGTTGGCATGAAGTGACAAGTGGTGAGCGACAGGAATCCTTCCTGGTCCTTGACTTTTTACAATTTTAATAAATGGGCCTAAATGAAGGGACCAAATGGTTTGGTCATAGAAGACAGAGAGCTGCGGAGGAAGGGTGATTTCAGAATGGAGATCACTAACTAGTGGTAACAAAGTGTAGAATGGATGAACACAGCAGGCCGAGCAGGAAGGCTGACGTTTCAGGCCTAGACCCTTCTTCAGACCGTTTCTGAAGAAGGGTCTAGGCCCGAAGCGTCAGCCTTCCTGCTCCTCTGATGCTGCTTGGCCTGCTGTGTTCATCCACCCTATACCTTGTTATCTCAGATTCTCCAGCATCTGCAGTTCCCACTATCTCCCACTAACTAGTGGTGTTCCGCAGGCAACACACACACGCGCGCACACACACACGCGCACACACACACAATTTGGAGGAAAATGTAGGTAGTCTGATTCGTAAGTCTGCAGATGACACCAAAATTGGTGGAGTTTGCAGGTAGTGAGGAGGATTGTCAAAGGATACAGCAGGATATGGATAGATTGCTGATTTGGGCAGGGAAATGGCAGATGGAGTTTAATCCAGCCAAATGTGAGGTGATGCATTTTGGAAGATCAAATTCAGGTGTGAATTATACAATAAGTAGCAGAACCCTTAGGTGCATTGATATATAGAGGGATCTGCATGTTCAGGTCCACAGATCCCTGAAAATGGCAACACAGATGCATAAGCTGGTGAGGAACGCATACAGCATGTTTGCCTTAATCGGCCGGGCCATTGGATGTAAAAGTTAGCAAATTATGTATAAAACTTCAGTTAGGCTACATTTGGAATATTACGTGCAGTTTGGGTTGCTGCACTACCATCCGCTACGTGGATGCTTTGGAGATGGCGCGGAAAAGGTTTAAGAGGATGTTGCTGGTTTGGAGGGTTTTAGTTATGAGGACAGGTTAGATAAACTTGGATTGATTTCACTGGAAAGATGGAGGCTAAGGGGTGACCTGATAGATGTCTATAAAATTATGAGAGGCATAGATAGGGTGGATAGTCAGAAGCGTTTTCCCAGGATGAAAAGATCAACTACAAGAGGGCCCAGGTTCAAGGTGAGAGGGATGAAGTTTAGGGCAGAAGTGCGGGGAAAACTTTTCAGAGAGGGTGGTGGGTACCTGGAATGCACTGCCAGTGGAGGTGGTGGAAGCAGGCACGTTAGCAAGGTTTAAGACCTAATCAACCCATGAACGGGAAGAGAGCAGAGGGACAGAAACCACATATGGGCAATAAGTAGCCAAAGAGCCTGTTCCTGTGCTGTGATGTTCTTTGTTCTTTGTATTGCGAGGGGAATTCCATACACGAGCAGGAAGGTTATGCTTCATTTATACGGGGTATTGAGATCAAACCTGGAGTTCTGTGTACAAATTGGTTTCCTTATTTCAGGAAGCATGCATTAGAAGCAGTTCAAAGACAGTTTGCTGAACAAACACTGGCTGTGTTGCCTTGTGAGGAAAGGCTAGCCTTGTAGCTGCTGGAATTTAGAAGAATAAGAGGCATTTGATTGAAACAAATAAGATCCACAACATGTGGAAAGAATGTTTCCTGTTGTGGGAGAATCTAGAAACCTGGGTCATTATTTGAAAATAAGTGGCCACCCATTTAAGACTTAGGAGAGTTTTTCCTTCAAGGCTCATACTTGTTTGGAACATGCTTCCTCAAAAGGTGCTGAAAGTAGAGTCTTTAAGTATTTCGAAGGCAGAGTTGAAAAATTCTTGGTTTAGTGAAGGCGAAGAAGTGAGGGAGATCATTATTAGTAGAGAAATGGTGCTGGAAAAATTGTTGGGATTGAAGCCCAATAAATCCCCAGGGCCTGATAATCTACGTCCCAGAGTACTTAAGGAAGTAGCGCTAGAAATAGTGGATACATTGGTGGTCATCTTCCAGAATTCTATAGAGTCTGGAACAGCCCCCGCAGATTGGAGGATGGCTAATGAAGGGAGGTAGAGAGAAAACAGAATTACAGACCGGTGAGCCTAATATCCGTAATGGGGAAAATTCTCGAATCCATTGTCAAGGATTTTATAGCGGAGCATTTAGAAAGCAGTGGCAGGATCAGACAGAGTCAGCATGGATTTATGAAGGGGAAATTATGCTTGACGGATCTGTTGGAATTCTATGAAAATACAACTAGTAGAGTTGACAAGGGGAGCCAGTCAATGTAGTGTATTTGGACTTTCAGGAAGCGTTTGACAAATTCCCACGTTAGAGATTAATCTTAATATTAATATTAAGATTAAAGCACATGGGATTGAAAGTGTGTTGAGATGGATAGGAAACTGGTTAGCAGAGAGGAAACAAAAAGTAAGAATTAATGGGTCCTTCTCAAATTGGCAGGCAGTAACTAGTGGGCTGCCACAGGGATCCGTGCTGGGACCCCAGCTATTCACAACTTCTGTTAGTGATTTGGATGAGGGAATAAAATGTAACATCTCCACGTTTGCAGATGGTACCAAGTTGAGTGGGAGGGTGAACTGTGTCAAGGATGCAGAAATCCCTCAGCATGATCTCGACAGGTTGAGTGAGTGGGCAAATCAATGGCAGATGTATAATTTGGAGAAATCTGAGGTTATTCACTTTGGAAGCAAAAACAAGAAGGCAGATTACTACCTGAATGGCTGTAAATTGGGAGAGGGAAGTGTGCAGTGGGACCTGGGTATCCTTGTGCACCAGTTGCTGAAGGTTAGCATACAGGTGCAGCAGGCAGTAAAGAAGGCAAATGGTATGTTGGCCTTCATTACGAGAGTTTTGAGTACAGGAGCAGGGATATGTTGTCACAGTTATACAGGGCCTTGGTGAGACCACACCTGGAATCTTGTGTGCAACTCTGGATCCTTTTCTGAGGAAGGATGCTCTTGCGGTTAAGGGAGTGCAGGAAAAGTTTACCAGGCTGATTCTGGGGATGGTGGGTATGACATATGAGGAGAGATTGACTAGGTTGGGATTGTTTTCGCTCGAGTTCAGACGAATGAGGGGGGAATCTCGGAGACTTATAAAATTCTAACAGGCCTAGACAGGGTAGATGCAGGGAGGATGTTCTCGATGGTGGGTATGTCCAAAACCAGAGGTCACGGTCTGAGGATTCGGTGTAGATGATTTAGGATTGAGATAAGGAGACATCTCTTCACCCAAAGAGTGGTGAGCCTCTGGAATTCATTACCGCCGGAAATAATCGATGCCAAAACATTGGATGTATTCAAGGGGTGACTAGATATATAGCACTTGGGACAAATGGGATCAAAGGTGATGGGGAGGAAGCAGGATTACGCTGTTGAGTTAGATGATCCACCATGATCATGAAGAATGGCAGAGCAGGCTTGAAGGGCCGAATGGTGGCCTCCTGCTCCTATCTTCTGTGTTTCTATGTTAGCGTCACAGCACTGAGTTTATCTGCTTTCAGGGATGTTGCAAAGGACAAGGTGACCTGTCAGTGTTTATCTTTGTGCTCTCTGGAGTACAGGAATCTGAACAAGGTCAAACTGCATCTCTACCTCTGAGTAAATATTTTGGAATTTCCATGGTCCAGCTGTTGCATAAGAAGCTTGTTTAGAGCAGGATATGTTTGAACACAGCCAAGTACTCTTGATTTTGGAGCAACGGTCCAGTTTGCTAATCAAAAAAATATGGCACAGGGCAGAAAATTCAAGTTACTTTTCATTATTGGAAGTTGCTTGACCATATATGAATGGCGATTGCAGTTGTGCATTAAATGCATTTTAAGGCTATCAGGCTTATTATAAGGGAAGTGTTGTAGCTAAAATTGAAAAGGTAAATGGCTGCAAACTCTGAAGTAAAGCAATGCTGTGATCCCAGTTGATGGTGCAACTGGATAAGTCAGATCCCAGAATAAAATCTTCCTTGAAATGTCATTTATTTGTTTTTTGTTTAATTAGTTAATATGGTCAGTCATTGAAACATATTCTGATAAGGGTGCAGTTTTGTTTTAAAGCAATGAAGTTCAAGTTTGTTACGCAAGAAAACAAAACCGAGATGAATATTATTTAAAAGGAAAGTCTGCAGAAATCTGCAGTACACAGGGATTTGGAGGTCCCTGTTGATGAATCATAAAGTGTTAATATCCAAGTTGAGCAGATATCAGGGAAGGCAAATGGAATATTGGCCTTTATTTCAAAGGGTAAGGAGCATTATATAGGAAGTCTTGCAAAAACTATACAAGGCACTATTTAGACATTACCTGAACGCTGAACAGTTTTGGTCCCTTTATCTAAAGAAAGATGTACTGGCAATATAGGCATTCCAGAATCAGTCATCAGACTATGCCAGGTATGGAGGGATTTTCTGATGAGAAGTTGAGTAGTTTGGGCCTGTACTCATTGGAGTTTAGGAGAATTAGGTGGTGATCTTTATTGAAACATACAAGATTCTTAATGGAACAAAAACAAAGTAGCTGGAGAAGCTCAGCAGGTCTGGCAGCATCCGTGAAGGAAAAAAGCAGTTAACGTTTCGGGTCCAGTGACCCTTCCTCAGAACTGATGGTGGCTGGGAAAACGTCAGAAAATAGGGAGGTGGGTGGGGTGGGGAGTAAATGATAGGATAGGGCCCAAAGAGCGAGAGAGACAGTTGGGCAGACAACGGAGTTGCTAACGATCAGGCTGGGAGGGTGAGTAGTTGTTAATGGGGACTGTTGGTGACTAACAACAGGGGGTGTGTAATAGCAGGTTACAAACCACTACAAACCCACTGAGTCCCACAGCTACCTGGACTATACATCTTCACACCCCACTTCCTGTAAAGACTCCATCCCATTCTCTCAGTTCCTCCATCTCTGTCGTATACGTTCAGATGAGGCCAACTTCGACAAGGGAGCCTGCGAAATGTCTACCTTCTTCCTCAACCGAGGATTCCCCACCCCCGTTGTCGACAGGGCCCTCAACCAGATCCGGCCCATCTCCCAAACTTCCGCCTTCACCCCTTCCCTTCCCTCCCGCAACAGCAATAGGGTTCCCACAGCATCCACATCCAGAAGATCATCGGATGCCATTTCCGCCACCTCCAGCGAGATGCCACCACCAGACACGTATATTCCCCTCTCCTCCCTTGTCCGCCTTTTGCAGGGACCGCTCCCTCCGGGACCCTCTGGTCCACACTTCCTTCACCCCCAACACCTCCCCACAGCCCTAGGGCACCTTCCCCTGTAACCGGCAAAGGTGCAACACCTACCCATTTACCTCCTCTGTCCCCAAGGGCCCAAACATACCTTCCAGGTGAAGCAACACATCACCTGCACTTCCCAGAATCTAGTCTGCTGCATTCACTGCTCACAATGCGGTCTCTTCTACATTGGGGAAGCGAAGTGTAGACTTGGCGACCGCTTCGCAGAACATCTACGTTCTGCTTGCAAAAAAGACTCTGAACTGCCTGCTGCCTGCCACTTCAACGCACCACCCTGCTCCTTGGCCAACATCTCTGTCTCTGGCTTGCTGCAGTGTTCCAGCGAAGCCCAACGCAAGCTGGAGGAACAACACCTCATTTTCTGCTTGGGGACCCTACAGCCCTCAGACTCGATTATTGAGTTCAATAATTTTAGGGCCTAAACTCCTTCTTGTCCCAGCACCCCCACACCCCACACACCAGGCCTTATTACCACATAGCCTGCCATTACACACCCCCTGTTGTTAGTCACTAACAGTCCTCATTAACAACTACTCACCCTCCCAGCCTGATCGTTAGCAACTCCTTTGCTCAGCTGTCTGTCTTTCTGTTTGGGCTCTATCCTATCGTTTACTCCCTACCCCACCCACCTCCCCATCTTCTGCATATAAGCTGATGTTTTCCCAGTCACCATCAGTTCTGAGGAAGGGTCACCGGACCCGAAACGTTAACTCTGTTTTTTCTGCTGCCAGACCTACTAAGCTTCTCCAACAACTTTGTTTTTGTTCCCGATTGACAGCACCTGCAGTTCTTTTGTTTTTTTATTAGGATTATTAATGGGTTGAATAGGATTGATGCTTAGAGGTTGTTTCCCCTTTTTGGGCAAATCTAGGACTAAAGGACATAATCTCAGAGTAAGGGGTTTCCCATTTCAGACAGTTGAGGAATTTTTACTTAGATTGTAGTCAGTCTGTGAAATGCTTTACTGCAGAAGCTGTTGAAGCTGAATGTTAAGTGTCTATGAGGCTGAGAGATTTTTAATCACCTTAGGGGATCAGGGGTAATGGGGAGTGGCAGGAAAATGGGAGTTGGGGTCAGCAGATTAGCCATGATCTCATTGAATAGCAGAGCAGATTTGATGGGTCAAATGGCCTCCTCCTATATCATATAAAAGCTTTAATATTTCGGTAGTTTTGAAGAAGGACTTAGATATAGCTCTTGGCGTTAAGGGATCAAAGAGTATAGGAGAAAGCAGGAATAGGGCTTCTGAGTTGAGTGATGATTTTGAATGGTGGAGATTGCTCGAAGGACTGAATAGCCTACTCCTTTTTTCCTATGTTTCTATGACACACTAATGATTTTAAAACAGGCAGCAAAGCAACATTTCAACCTGTTCCCCAACACTACCTGTTACTGAGGCTCAAATCTAGAAAGTTTACACTCCTCTCTCAACTCTTTAGGACTGTGCTTACCTGACTCCTTATGATGCCTTTCCCGTGGACTATAGAGACAATGCAGTGAGTCCCTTTCAAGTCTGCCAATGTGAATCTTTCAAAAATCAGAGAGCCTAAACATTCTCATTTGTACTCATCGTAGTTCTAAACAAACTCTCCCTGTTTGCGAGCCTTAGAAACTAAACCTTTGTGCTGAGGTCGCTGTTTCCTTGAACTCCCTAGGGAAGAAACTAACTTGCTTCAGAACTTCACGCTGGTGTTTTCTGAATTGAACTAAAGAATACCGGATTCTTCTGAATTAAAAAGGAAGCTGATATCCTTTAAGTGTTTGCCCTATTTTTGGTAATCCAACAGTGTAAATATCTTTTGATTAGCATTACAGGGGTCTGCAGTCATTTGTTTTCTAATTTTCTAACAAGCGTTAGATTTGTGTCACTGCCCTTGAAGGACACTGACTTTTTTTTGTTTTATAGAAAATCCTTCATAGGAGTAAACCAACTTCTATCTGCTTGTATGTTGAAATACAAATATCAAAAATGATAAATATACATACAAGTTATACTACTTTAATTGCAACAGAAAATGCTGTAAATGTGCGGCATTTCATAAACTCTGTCGAGAAATGACATTTTGCGTTTGCATTCTTCATCTGATCAGAGTTAAATTGAAATGATTGTATAGCGAGGCTAATCTTTCAATTTTGAGTTTGTTACTGAATTAAACATCCTCTGATACACCAGAGATATCATCAGATATTGGTTTTCTGTTCTTTAGGACTTCAATTTAGTAAGAGAGAGTGGTAAAATGAGAGTTGGTATAACTTGTTTTGAAAGTGCATACATCTTTTCTATTTCAGCATCAATCCTGTTTTCCAGGGTTTTCAGGCAATGCGGTTGTTTCCCTGCTATTATTTCAAGAGGCATGGGTGTTGTTGGCTGGTGAGACATTTGTTGCCCATCCTTAATTACCCTTGAACTGAATGGTGTAACTGGGCCATTTCAAAGAGCAATTAAAAGACAACCGTAAGTGCTGTTGGTCTGGAGTCATTTGTAGGCCACACCCAGGAAAGAATGACAGATTTCAGTCTTTAAAGGATGTTTTGTTAAAAATCCATTCACTACAATCAAAGGAAGTTTCCTGGTTCCCATTACTGAAACGAGCTTTTGAATTCAAATTCCTCCAGCTGCAGCGGTGGAATTTGAACCTATGTCCACAATGTCTTAGCCTGGACCATTGGATCAGTAGTCGAATGACAAGTAACTTTTTTCTCTCCCCAGCATATCTGTTTTATGATGGTTTAAGCTCAATACTGAAAATATGTTGACAGGAACTACATCGTTTAATTTCAAGACTCAGTAAACATCAACAAAAGTTCATTTGGTAAACTGGGAGATAGCAAGAACTGCAGATACTGGAGTCAGAGATAACCAGCGTGTAGCTGGAGGAACACAGCTGGAGGGCAGCATCAAAGCAACAGGAAAGTTGACGTTTCGGTTTGGGACCCTTCTTCAGAAAACTGGGTTGGGTCATTTTCATTGCATGTGTCGCTTCAATCAGACTGGAGGCGCTGTTGAAGCTAGTTCCAATAATATTGGCTCTCATTGCTACCTACAGATATTGAAATTACTGATTAAATGTGACATGTCTGATTTTATTTAGCCCTATTCCCTTTCAATGCCAGCTATTTCAAAACTTAAGGAAACCCTTTCATGACAGCTGGGTTTGTACTGTGTAGGAACCAGAAGATTTTTTCTATTGCCCTTTCTGCAATTAACTATATAAACATATAATTCTGTTTTATTTTATATTTGTATTCAATATTGTTGAATGAGATGTAGTATTAAAAAGAGAGACATTTAAAATAAACTGTAATCTGCTGCAGAAAGTGCAAAAACTCCTTTTATCTGCTTCATTCTATGAAATGATACCTCGTGTCCCTTTGGCCAGTGTTCATAAAGGAACGACATCAGAAGTGAAAACATTTATTTCTTTTCCAAGTTGCTCAGATTTTCTAGGGGGCTACTTTTTGATTTTCAGGCACCGTGTTTTGGTTTTCACGGACTTCTTTCGATCTAAAGATTTCAATTCAAAACAAAACTGTTCTTGAAGCCTGAAATTTCTAAACTTGCTATAAACCTCCATTAAAGGATATTAAAGAAACAAGAGACTCAGTGCTGGGCAGGAAGCCAAGAATTCAACAACAATTTTTACAGTTTTCCTGTATTCATCATCCCAGCGCCATCCTCCAGCAGTTAGTATTAAAGCAAACTTAAAACCTGGAAGGTCGGGTTCATCTAGATCAACAGGACTCCCAACTTTTTCCACACTTTAAGACATTTAAAAAAACACGTTGCAAACTAAAGAAAGCTCGTATACTGACCGATACATCTGTACCTTTAAAGAAAAATCTAAGGGAAATGGGGAAAAGAAACTGATGACCCCCAGAATAGCTTTTTCTCCCCCTCCCCTAGACGTTCATCTCTCTCAAACCAATTTATTGGATTTCTCCCTTTTTTATGCTTGTTCAGTGAGAATTTTAACATTCATTTCTTTTCTGTTTGATGATTATTCCAGTAGTAGATTCTTGCACTTGAAAACCAGGTTCGGGAATAGAGCTTTAGAAAGAAAAACCAAGTATCTTTTTTTCGAAGTAAAAGTTGGGAAATCATAGATATATTTTAAAAAAGCTAGAAATATGATAATGAGCAATGTTGCCTATTCCCTGTACCCTCTTTCTTTCACCTTAAGGGGCTTCCTCTCCCTCATCTCCAACTTGTTCTCTGGCCCACTTTCGTTCTGTTTGTGTGTAGTTTCTGTGTGTGTTTTACTGTACTCTCTTGCAACTGAAACTGCATACGTTTAGCTTACCCCTGTCAGAACATTTGACTTTGTTGCACTACACACATGGACCTCCATGTGCTGGTTGTGTACTTCTCAGTTACGTGTTTCATTCTTTAGTTGTGCTGAGTTTGATTTCTTCAGGATTTCATTTCACTGAGCTGTTCAACTGACAAGTATTGTACTGACATAAGTTCCTTCAGTGCAGCACAATGTTCACCCCAGTGACAGAATTTCTCGTGGTATCTTACAGCTTTGCACTTTCAACTATGTATATGTGTGGAGATAGAAGTTAAAACCTTTTGCAATTGAATCTCTTACAGTCAGACTCATAGATGTTTACAGCATGACAGAGTTTGTGGATGTAGCTTTCCAAAGGCTTATGGTAATGTTTTTGGCTTGTCCTGCTTGCCAATAACTAAAATCTCTCTCTCTCTCGCTCGCGCTCTCTAATATTTTATAGCAAGAAGAGGCCCAAAAAGGATGAGATTAAGATTGAAAATAAAATCTGTAAGAAAAGAAATTACTAAATTTAACCTCAAAAGCATTTTTAGAAACTGCCACAAATGTCTATGCGTTCATCAGTATACATACAAAAGAGTGGATGAAAGAAATGCATTTAAATTTGTTTAGACCTGCTTACAGATCTCTTGTGGTACTTGGGTGAAAAATTAAAAAGTGGTTTATGATGCAACTTGAACGTAATAAACAAGCAAGTTCTGAGCTAGGCTATTGCTGCAGTTTGTTTCAGATCAGCTGGTCCAGAAGGGGACGTTTCATATTCACATGCTAAAGTTGTAGATGAATCAGCACATGCCCTTTTTGAAGAAGCATATTTGCATGCTTGACGTGAAATACTTGGTTTTTAAGAATGTAACAGTTTTTATGGTGTATTGATGCCTATATTCCAGCATTAGAACCAAAGAATGGGTTTTAGAATGGGCTACTTTTTTGAGACAGGAATACAGAAGTTTTTTTATAGTTCTGTTATGGGAGATCAACATTGACAGGCATAATAATGAGAGATCCTCATTCAGCTTCTTATAATGCTATATTGTTAACGGAGGAAATGTAGACCCAGAATGGAATGTACTGCTTCCTGATCCCTCTCCCTGGCCAGTGAATTTGTTTACATGTAGTGTGATCATATGGACTGTAAGGGCATGAGAGGGGTTTTGTTAATGTCACACCACAGCAGAGCTCTATTGCTGCGGCTAATAAGTACTAATTTGGTCAGGGGATATATTTAGCCAACTATGAAGTGTGTTTGTATTGGACTGTGTAATTGGACACCTTTCATCGCCTTGTGACTAGACTCTTTGTACACTCTGTCAATCTTAAAATGTTCAGTTTGGTCTAACAGCAACAAGTAATGTACCTGTATTTCAGACCTGTTACCGGAGATTGACAGTTATTAGTCCACGAGTAATTCACAACTTGTGTGGCCTTGTTGCCATTTAAAAGTACGTTGCAGTGGTTATCTGTCTTTTGACTTTGAGACACGAGCTGCTGCAACTGAGTTATACAGAAATTTAATCTTTCAGTGAAGACTGAGACTTTCTGAAGAACTGAATGAATTGCAGCACAGCAAGTGAATTGTTTGTTGCATTTACTTCTCCTTGCACTTGGGATACTATGTAGACTTCCTGTATGACTTAGTTGATAATATTAAAGATGTGTTCTTGATGATCATTCCAACAATCTTATTACCAAAATTGAACAGAACTTGTGTGGTTTGTAGATTGAGATATTTCCATGTAAAACTTTTGGCATATTTACTGACGTGTCATTCGTATCTACCCTGCTGAGCAGTTTATATGATAAGGCATTACGCAAGTATGTGTCTCTGTTTACGTCGCTATTTTCTATATCCATCCAGATAGATTTCAATGCAATTCTGAGATTGTGCTTGTCTGATAAAAAGATAACCATTGTTATTTTGACTATATTCACAACAATATCAGATGCAAAAATCCTGATATCTATTCCTTTCTGTCCTCCTTTTCTGCTGTTTTTCCTTTCCCCCATATGTAGCACTGATGGCTTATCATTTTAATTTTGTACACCCTCAATTTACAAAATAAACCTGCACTATCAGTGTAGTCCAAAGTTTTTATTGATGATAAAATGATATGATCATTCTTGTAACATATGTTGCCAATGATGGTGAGTATTCTCAGCTTGATTTTATCTAGGTAGCGTGATTTTTTTTTCTTGGGATTTCTTTCTGCTGTTGAATCTAGGTGTGTTTTTGCTTGTTCTTTGAACATGAAAAACTGATCTGAAATGTAAAGCTTCAAGTTTTTAAAAAAAATTTGGCATCATTGTCTCTGGCAACCTTACTGATAATGGAATGAACTGATCACCAAAAACTGTACAATTCAACTATTTATGCTGAGTGAGCTACTCCTGTGACATGAGATAACAAGGTGTGGAGCTGGATGAACACATCAGGCCCAGCAGCATCATAGGAGCAGGAAAGCTTGACGTTTCGGGCCTCGACCCTTCATCAGAAAATCACACTCTGACATGAATGGATTTTAGGACAACAGTTGTAGTTCAGATTTCTAAATGAGTGCAGCATTTTGATCCCTCACTTATGACGTAGTTTGGTATTAGCATATTTGAGTGTGAAAACTTTAAGGTATTGACTGGCAAAGTGTTTTGCAACACACTAATTTGTTAATGAAATCTTATTTGACCTTCAAGGTGAAGGAAACCATGTTCATTCCCTGGGGTGTTCAGGAGGGATACGTAGGTCACAGTTAAGTCTAATCTGTGCTGCAAATGGTACAGGATACTGATGATGATTCAGCTTTGGATAAATGCTGGCTTAAGGTTTCCTCAGCTTCTGTTAGCACTATGCCTCTGCGTGCTTGCTTTTGAAGGAGGCTGCACCATTTTGCATTTGATTGTGCCAGTTTAGCAATCTGGTGAGATTCCCTCAAGACTTGGAGTAATCAAAACTCCCAAATGAAGCCTTCTCAGCTCAGAGATGTGCTTTCTGCTTATGTGCAAAAGGCTGTAGCATACTCGCTTGTTAATGCAAATTCCTGTCTTGCTTGTAAAGGACTTGATGTTAATATTAATTGTCAGTTTGCAATCTGTAAGACTGCCCAGCCCTTCATGAAATCTGGACAGTGACTATAAATTGTTTTGTGCTATGCCACTTTCATGAATATCTGGGAGGCATGGTGGCTCAGTGGTCAGCACTGCTGCCTCACTGCGCCAGGGACACTGATTTGATTCCACCCTCAGGCAACTGTCTGTATGGAGTTTGCACATTCTCCCTATGTCTGCATGGGTTT
Source organism: Ginglymostoma cirratum (assembly GCA_024137785.1). Taxonomy (NCBI): domain Eukaryota; kingdom Metazoa; phylum Chordata; class Chondrichthyes; order Orectolobiformes; family Ginglymostomatidae; genus Ginglymostoma; species Ginglymostoma cirratum. The sequence continues at coordinate 15,497,729 of JAHRHZ010000084.1, forward strand.
CCTCTGGGTGCTCTGGTTTCCTCCTACAGTCCAAAGATGTGCCCATAGCTTCAGGGATGTGTAGATTAGGTGGGTTAGCCACGTGAATTGCAGGGGATATGGTAGCGGGGTGGGTTTGGGTGGAATGCTCTCCGGAGGATCAATATGGACTTGATGGGTTGAATGGCTTGCTTCCACATTGTAGGGATTCCATAATTCTGTGATCTTTTGAGGTGACACTCTTTCCAGTAGAGGTCAGATTCACCAGCAGGCCAATAAAAGTGGCTCCAATGCCATGAAACAACAATGGCTACCATTTCCACTTCATTGCGTTATTGCTGCTGTGATAGTTGTTTAAATGGTTTTCATACAGAAGTGTAGCATACTTCCCTTAATATGCATGGAAAATTCATTTGCTAATTCCACCTTTATTTCTAATCTGGAGATATAAAATACATCCTTTCCAAAATAATTTAAATTGCAGACAATCTTTAGTTCAATCTAACGCCCACTAGCCTTCATTTATTAGCTTGTGTTTCCTCAAATTCTCATGATTATTACATCCAGCCATTCTGAGGAGAAATCCAACCAACGGGCATAATTTTGGCGCAGTGGCCTGAGCCCAGAGTTAGATTTAGCTTCACCTTTGATTCTCCCTTAAATATTGATGCAGAGCTGCGAATATAATTGGTACATAATGAATAATTGTTGCAGTTCACTACTCAATGGAAATGATAGAACTTCTGTGATATTCCAACTGGAACATCACCCTTGCTGCACAAGCAGCAGCCCCTTCACCATCATCACTCAAGTCACCTCTTCCCAGAAAAAAAGCAAAAATCACATTTCTGGGATTGCTATTTTGAACTATGTCTTGGAGGATTGTTGGTTGGGTCAGTTTGGGTTAACCAAAATTTTGTATTTGGAGCTTACGGGTGCAAAACGTCCCACTTTGTCCATTAAAAAATCCTAATTATTTTCTCGAGTGAATGCTATGGACAAATGTGTTATCTGAGCAAGAATGTCATCTGATGCAATTCTGGCATTTTTCAGTGATGGCAGATTACCTGGCAGTATTCTATGGTCGCTTGCTGATCTTGTGCTTAAAAAGTGGACAGCCATGTTAACTTCTGCTTTCTTCTGTGAATTACGTGCCAATTCCAAGAAGCAGCAATATCATTTACAGAGTACATTGCTTGAATGGAAACAAACTTAAACTCTGCTTTCTCTCAATCCTGTGATTTTCAGGGTGGGACAAACATTCGTATGGCTATCATGGGGACGACGGACACTCCTTCTGTTCTTCAGGTACAGGACAGCCCTACGGTCCCACTTTCACCACTGGAGATGTCATTGGCTGCTGTGTTAACCTCATAAATAACACCTGTTTTTACACGAAGAATGGTCACAGTCTGGGTAAGCCGTCACCTCCCATTTTCAAAGCTCTTGAATGAAATGTGATTAAGGGACTCACTCACCCAGGGGTAATTTGCATTTTAAACAAGCTGAAGACTAAATATCACTTTTTTTTAGCAAATTACGTTGTATTGTCTCTTTTTTGTTCTCTTTTCCAGTAAACGTGTCCGTTTATACTTTGTGAAAGCCACAGTTATTGTGACGATGCTATGGCTTTAACTCTTGTCCTGGTTGTTTTTATGAAGAAAGGTTGAGACAGAGGTTCTGAGTGGTCTGCTCAAAGCCAATAAAGTAAACAGCTTGTGACACCCTGGGTTTTTTCTTAAAGTTGGAACAACAGAAGCAGCTGAATTGGTAGGGTCAAGCTCCCACAGAATCAGGAGTTTTAGTTGTAGCTTTCAGCAGTTGCTAGGTCTTGAAGCTGGATGTGGAAGTTCTTATTTCTCTCTGTTACAGCTAAAAGCTGGGGTTCTCTTCCTGCTGCTAGAATTCTATATGAGACAATCTATTTTACTGAATTTGCCTTTGCCAAGTATTTATGGGATGTTACTTTATTAAAGTTAATGAGTAGTAGTTAATATACATTGTTTTGATAAGCATTTCAATAGAATTACAGTTAAGCCATTTCTTTATTTTTAATTTTGTCTGTATTTCAACTGTAGTGTAAAAATAAAGTATGTTTTGCTTAAAGTTGAGTAGTTTGACCAATCGAATTGCATCTAGAACACAATGCCTTACACTTACCTTTAAAATAAGAAAAAGTTAGGGTCCGTGCTATCATCTTAATATATTTTGAGGGGCTTTAGTCTAGTCCATAACAAACCGGGGGCTCCTTTCTGGATCAAAATTTCTAATTCTGGGTTGGGCTTAGGAATATTGGATTCAAAGTAGAGTGTTAGTGTTTTTTTTTATTTTGGCTGTTGCATTCAGTTGGTTTAAATACAATGTGCCTAGTGTAGTTATGGCTGTTTCAGTCACTGAAAGTTCCTGTGGGTGGAAGAAGTCACTTCGGGAATTTTACAGAAATGGAGCAAGGCAAAACTTTTGGAATTGGCACACAAGCTGGAGCTGGGGTTGCCTTTGTCTATGCGAAAAGGGAAGGTGATTTGCAGCAATAGCTCCATATTTACAATTGTTGAAAATGCCATCAGAATAATTGAAAATGGATAAAATTCAATTGCAAATGAAGAGCTTGAACGTGAAAATGAAATGAAACTGTTTGAATTACAACTGAAAGCAGAAGAAAAGCAGAAAGAGGGAATAGACCAAATTATGTTGGAACTGAAAACTCAAGTTGACTAAAATGGTGGAGGTAGAGTTGAAAGGTAGGAGTAATGACAAGGATAGTGATGGAGAGTAATCCCATTGAGGCCAAAGGTATCTGTTTAAATATCTCCAAGTGTTACCAAAGTTCAACGAGAAGAATGAAGAAGCCTTTTTTACATCTCATTTGAGAAAGTGGCTAAACAAACGAAATGGCCACTGGCCATGTGGGTATTGTGCATTCAGACAAAGTTGGTAGGTAGAACTATTGAGGTATTTGCATCACTGTCAGCGGTAACAGCAGAATATGATCAGGTGAAAAAAGCCATCTTAAGTGCATATGCGCTAATACCAGAAGCCTACAGACAACATTTTGGGAATCGAAGGAGGGAACCTGGTCAAACATACATTAAGTTTGAAAGGATCAAACAAGGTAACTTTGATAGGTGGAGAAGGGCATTGAAAATAAATCAAACGTATAATGCTCTTAGACGATTACTTTGGAAGAGTTCAAAAATTCACTTCATAATGTAGTAAGAACTAACGTGGAAGAGCAGAGAGTCAAGACTGCAAGATCCATGCTGTATGACTGTATGGCTCAATGGCTGTATTAGCACCGGGAATAGTAGATGATTAAGCTGGTACATAAATTAAAGTTTGGCTTCTGACATCAATTTCAATATGTGAGGGATAAAAATTGGCGAAAGTGGAAAGGGAAAAGGAGTTCTCATTGAAAATAGCAAGAATAGTTTACCACAGGGTTAGGGGAGACCCATGAGGCGGGAAAAGGAAGTAAAAACATCAGGTGTTTTGCTGTACTAAAGTAGGTGAACTTGCAGTGTTGTGGTTTAGAAAAAGCAATGGGAAAACGGATGTGGGAAAACAGGATAAGGCAGGTATTTGGAAAACTTCACGCACTGATAGAACCTGCACCCCTAGTATCCATTCCCACATTTTGAGGAACCTTTTACAGGAGTATTAATTGATTGCATAGGACTTCTACTTAAAATAAAAAGTCAGTATTTGTTGATCATCGTGGATGTCTACTAGATTTCCAGAGGCCATTCCATTACACTGTATCACAGGTAAAAGGATTGTAGAAGAGGTACTCAAATTTTTTGATAGATACAGACTACCCACAGAAATACAATCGGATCAAGGATGCAACTTCAAATCAACATTATTCAAGGAAGTAATGTATAGCTTACATTGAAAACATCGTTACATTGAACTTGAGGGTTCAGGCACCAGTTTCTCTGCTAATGAAAAATGAGTGGAAATAAAGGACAATAATTCAACTTAGATGATAGAGAAATGTGATCTCTATTCAAAGACATTTATGTTTGTATCTCCACAAATTACCAAAGGTGCCTAGTTGTTTGATCATAAAAAGTCTTGTCCAGGGCCTTAAAATGATCAGTGTTAAAGCTGCAAAAAAAATTATTTTGGAAGTGCCTGATTTTTTTTTTTTGGCTCCAGTTTATTAGATGGCAAATTGGTCTCTTAAACATTCTAAACTTTAACAGGCGTAAAGGATGAATTTACAGAAAATGAAATGCATGGTGTAAAATGTATGAAACAATAAACTGAAATTATATCTTAGTTTGCAGTTCAAAATTTGCATCATTTTTAGGAGGAAAGGGATCAAATTTAGTTCCCACGGTGATTTAGTTTCCATGAACATGGCAGTGGAGACTTCAGTCTATTTCCTGTCCCCTGGACTTTGTTTGCTGCACGCTTATTAACAGGGTTGATTTACTTGATGCAGAAATAAGTTTTCGATCCTCTGCGTTGTAGCTAATTGGAACCTGAATATTTGAATATATGCACTCTATGCTCATGTGAAGAATTGTACTGCAATTTGAAGCATTTACAAGTACAAGTGCAGACTGCTTACTATTCCAAAGCAAAGCTGGCACTTGTAGCTGCAACAGCATCTAAATATATATAGCACATTTAATATAGTAAAATGTCACAAGTGCCTAAGATCAATGGTATCAATAAAAACACTGAGCCACATGAGGACATGTCAGAAGACATGACTAAAATCCTGACCAAAGAGGGAAATTTTAAGGAACATCTTAAATACCCAAGGGCGAGATATTTCTGGAGCTTGATGCCACGACAGCCTGAAGCATTATCTCCAATGATGAAATATTTAAAAGCAGCGATGCATAAGAAGTTAGACTATGAAGAAAGCAGAGATCTAATGGCTAGTATGGCTGGAGCAAGCTACAGAGATTTGAAGGGGTTAAGAACATTGAGGGATTGAAAATGAGGAGGATTTTAAATTGGGCATTTCAGATAGAGAGCCAGTGAAGGCCAGCAAGCTCAGGACTGATGGATGTGCAAAACTTGCAGGGAATGAAGACATGGGATTGGAATCTGTATCTCAGAAACCTGGACCTATTTTGCGATACCTAATTTTATGTTTATTCTAGTATTTTACTGATTTTAATCGCTGACATATGCCAGAAATCAACTAAGGAGTGCCCTGTCACATCCTCCCCCAAACGGCCCCCAACACAATTGGTTTTACCTCTCTCAATCCACGCTCCCACATTCCCGTTCATCCCAAACCTCACTCTCATCCCCTCCACTTATCTCCTTGCTCAATGGTAACCACTTGTCCCACTACTCACCCATTCATCTTAACACCCACAGCTCCCTCATTAGAAACCATGAGACCTCAAAATATTAACTGAGCATTCAAACTGGTCTTGTAAAAGTGAGACATGGCCATTCAGTTGCTCTTGTTCGTCACTGCTGTTCATGGATGATTGCACCAAAGGTTTGCTGCTGTTGAAACTGGAACAGGAAGATGCTGCTGCAAGGACAGGGACAAAAGGTAGTATTGTAGTTTTCTTCACAATATGTTGTGGTGAGAGATACGTGATGTGTTGGAGTTTGAAATTTAAAATATCAGCATGTAGTTGGGACATTTTGTGAAGGAATTTTCCCTTACATTTGGTATTAAAACTGTTTAGGAGTACATCAAGAGAGCATTCCCTTAAGATGGAGAGATGACTGATGACAGTCATGAAAATTATTCTTCGAATATTGATTAAAAAGAATCAAACTCCTGGAGTTTCTGAATATTTTATCTTAAAGGAGAGGCATTTTCTTGCACTTTGCTAGCTTCTGATACTAATTGATTCCAGAGGGGCTAATGGAGGATAAAACGTTGTATCAGAGATAAAAGGTACTGCAGATGCTGGAGAATCCGAGATAACAAGCATGGGGCTGGATGAACACAGCAGGTCAAGCAGCATCATAGGAGCAGGAAAACTTGATGTTTCGGGCCTAAACCCTTCATCAGAAAATGAGGATAAAACGTTAACTGGACGTTACAAAGAAGTCCCACTATACAGTGCTGGATTAAAGAGTGCCTTAGTAAACGGCAAGGTTATAGTCGAAAGAATAAAACAAATCTTCATAGAAAAAAATTGATTTTTATCTTGGGAAATGACATGGTTGGTTCAGAATTGTTGCCCTCATTAAGGGTGTGGCATAAACAGTAGAGGTAAAACAATCTAAGATGGTACAGGAGGAAAGTCCTGGATTGTTTTCTGACTCCCTGTTCTGACTAGATCTCAAGGCTATAAAATTAGACAAGAAGAACCACCTGTGACAAAGGGGGATGACTGAACTTCAATTATCTGATAATTTTTTAAAAATATATAAAACAAAAAGGTGCAGGTCAGGAGAATGAGGTTGACATGTTTGGTTAATGTTCTTCATCAGAAATACAAGAAAAGGGATCCTGAGTTATACCAAACAGCGTAGACAGGTGTTGAATCAGAACGCATAGTTGAGTGTTGTTACTTTAAAGACAAAGTCCTACTGAGGAAACCAACTTAAGTACCAGCTGGTGAGGAATGTGGTGATAATTCCATCTAAGTATCATAATGTATTTTACACATCCCCAAGTGCCCTGCCATTTGGATGTTGAGGTATTAGGAAAACACAGGGTCAAATATTAAAACATTTTTACTGGCCAGGATTACATACAGATGTGTTCATGATTTGTCAGATTGATACATATGGCCTACGTAGTTGGAAACCCCATCTATCAATTAAGCCTGCACCTTTTTAATCCCAACATTTGAATTGAAGTAACTGTTTAGCAGGGTCTTAATAAATTGTGTAGGACTCTTACCTAAAGCCAGGAATGGGAATTAGCATCTTGTAACAATTATGGATGTTTCCACAAGATTTCCTGAAGCAGTGAAAAAGTGAGTTAATGTTTTGCAAGGTATGGATAACCCAAAGAAATAAAATCTGAAAATTGATCGGATTATATGTCACAGATTATTCAAATAAATTATGACTAGTTTGGGGGAAAAATTACATCTACTTATCAAACACAATTTCGAGGTGCTTTGGAAAAATAGCATTAAACTTTGAAGATCATGTTTGGAGTTTATTGTCTAGAATGTCTGAATGATTTGGACGAAGGAATTCCCTGCTTAGTGTTTGCCATTTGGGATGGCCTTAATGAGTCAACAATCTCCAGTCCTTCTTAACTGATATTTGGACATGAGGTAAGCGAACCGCTTGAATCAATTCAAGAAAGAATGTTAAATCAATGTTCAGAGTTTAGACTTCTGTCTTAAATCTCAAGTTTTCGAGAGGAGCTAATCGAAGTAAGTGAGCTGGCCAAAAAGCTTTTGAAGAGTGCTCAACACTGAAAGAAGTTAGCAAAAAGGCCAGAGTTTAAAATTTTGTTGCTGGAGACAGGGTGTTAATATTGTTGTCTCTCTCTGGAACTATTAAAAACAAAGTTTTTTGGATCTTATCAAATCAAAGAAACACAATGGTGTAAATTATGTAGTGAATACTCCAGAGAGGAGAGAGGATCAGCCAGTGTGTTATGTTATGATCCCACCTGACATTATTAGCACACCAGTCGCATTCTTGACAAGAACCTGGCTTGATCTATCATGTTTTTATTTAATTTGACTTTAACAAAGGGCTCACTTATTCAAGTATAAGCATAGAATGCTGCTGATGTTGTTTTAACAATAAAACTCAAGTTTATTACAAAAGAGCTAACATAACTTAGTTCACTATGCTCACTTACGGTTAGTTCTGCTGCCTCAAAGCGGCAGGGACCTGGGTTCGATTCCAGCCTCTGGCAGCTGTCTGCACGTTCTCCCCGTGTCTGCATGGGTCTCCTCCAGGTGCTCCAATTTCCTCCCACACTGCAGAGATGTGCAGTTTAGGTGGATTGGCTATGCTAAATTAGCCATGGTATCTGGGGATATGCAGGCTAGGTGGATTAGCCATGGGAAATGCAGGGTTACAGGTCTAGGGGAGGGGGCCAGGTTTGGGTGGGATACTCTTAGGAGGGCCGCTGGGCCAAATAGCCTGCTTCCATACTGTAAAGATTCTATGATTATGTATATCTTGCCCTTCTATGGAGCACTGATCTATACAGCCACCCTAATTCAAGGACTTAACAAGACTGCCCTACTCAAAGTGAAACTTGAATGCTTCCTTTCTTAGCTATGGACCTTTCCCATCAGCTTAAACCGGACACAAGTTCCAGAACACTCTAACAACACTCTTGAGGCCCCATTGTTTTGTGTCCCAACATGATAAACATCTAACTAAACAAAATTCCATCAGCAGGGCACAAAATCCATTAACTCTAAAGCCAGGCCTTAAAAACTTTAATCATAAATCACCCATGGCTTCAGAAGTACTTTACAAGTTAATAATTAACTTCAGACAAACCGAAAACCCATGAGTAACTAATTCAAAAAAGCAGAAACCCAGATTCTCAAAAATAACAAAATATTAAACCTCTAAATCCCACAGTTGACATTATGATATTAATATGTTGACGATATTATGACAAGGATGATAGTCAGGAGTAACGTGTAATTGTGGTAAAGTGGGAAATGGAAGTTGAAGTAAGAATTTCAGTTTGTTGGAGTCTGAATCATAAATTGAATGTTTAAAAGTTAATCCTCTAGAAATCAGGCTGGATAACAGAAGTGTTAAAAAGCTTATATAGTATGATACTTGGTCATCCAGAAAATTGTTGAAGTGACTTAAAAAGGCTATTACAAACTCAAATTGATTGGGGTGAAAATTCCAGGCAAAACATACTTGGCCAATCATGATGAATTGCTTCTAAAACAACACCCTTACAGGCTCATTCCGGAGAAATTAGCTCCAATGAGAGAAGTTTTTTTTCATTGAAAGTGACATTGAATTGAGTCAGCAGCTACAGCTGACCTCTTTCGATATTGATGAAACTCGATGGGTCACGAAGATTCTGAATTGATTTTCACAAAGTCAACACAATAGCAAAACAATCCCTATCATATTCCAAGATTGGAGGACTGCATTGAAAGAATTGCACACGTACAGTTCATTACCAAAATTTAATAGCTAAAAGGATATTTCATGTTCCATTGTGTGAACAGTATGTAACTGCATGGTTTACATCAATGATTTGGTTGTACTCTGCCAAACTTGGAAACAACACTTAACACCACTTGACTAAACCGTATGATCGATTATAAATCTTGCTAAAAGTAAGTTTTCAAATACAGAAGTTGCATATTTGAGCCATACGGTGGGACAAGGCTAAATTGCACCTTGAAGTGAAAGTATTTGAAAATGAAAGGCTACTTTGAATTTTCCCATGTCTAGGATGAAGCTCAGAATTTTGCAATATGTTGCAATGAGTGCATTTTATCAAAAGTTTATTCTGAACTTCAAACTATGGTGACTCTCTTGACATTCTTTATAGAGAAACAGTAAATTTGAATTGACACGAAAATGTCAAATTGCCTTTGACAACATGTGCTGTATGACTGTATCAAAGTTCTGCTGACAACTGCAGTTTTAGCAGCATTGAATTACTCAAAGCAATTCAAACTGGTTGTTGATGCTAATGATACTAGTGTAGGTCATTTTACAATAAGAAGATACAACAGAGCTTGAATCGCCATCAGTTATTCCCTGAAGAAACTGAATGCATATCAACAGAAATATTTGCTGCTGTAAGAATCAGTTTGTACATCAGTTTGAAATTACCAACAACTCTAGAAAAATTTATTTATGTGGAGCATAATCTTTTAAAAACTGTTTCGTGTCTAGAATTTGCAGTGTTTTGGTGGCGTTTTAATCCTCTACTATACAATTTAACAATTATTCATGTTTTTGGAAAAGACAATATTATAACTGATGCCTTACCAAGAATACATGAAGGAAACCAAATGCTGTGATTCAAATGGAATTACGTAAAATAAGATTGCCACAAAACTCACTGTATGTTAAGATCAGTATATTTTTTAAAATTCATTCATGGGATGAGGACAATGGGTACGCCAGCATTTATTGCCCATCCCTAAATGCCCAGAGGACGGTTCAGAGTCAGCCACATTGCTGTGGGTCTGGAGTCACATATAGGCCAGACCAGGTAAGGTTGGTGGATTCCTTCCCTAAAGGATGTGAGTGAACTGGATGGGTTTTTCCGGACAATCAACAATGGATTCATGGTCATCATCAGAGTTAATCCCAGATTATTTTTATTGAATTCAAATCCACCGTCTGCTGTGGCGTGATTTGAATCCAGATCCCAGAACATTGCCTGGGTGTCCGGATTAACAGTCCAGCGGTAATACCACATGATTGTCACTTCTCCTAAACGGTTGAGTTACTTCAGTATCCAGTATCAATACAGGAAGTACACCTGCTACTCTTTTTCTTTCTTCCAGAAGTGTTTTCATAAAAAGTTCTATTTGAATACAGAAGTATATCCCGATTGACTTATAACTTTACCTTGAATCAGTGTTTTTGGTTAGACCTTAAGACCATGAGAAATAGGAGTAGGAACTTACTGTCGCCATTCTGTAGAATCATGGCTGATCCAACATTCCTCACGCCCTCTTTCCTGCTCTTTCTCTATTACCCTTAATTTTCCACTGCTGATCAAAAATCTAGCTCAGCCTTAAATGAACACAAGGACTCTGCACCCACAGCTCTCTGAGGCAAGGAGTTCCAACCCTTGGAGGAAATTCCTCCTCATCTCAATTTTAAATTGGCACCTTTTTAATTCTGAGACTGTGCCCTATGGTCCTAGACTCTCCCCTGAGGAGAAACAACTTCTCAGCATTTACTCTGTCAACCCTGTTCAGAATCCTCTATGCTTCAATGAGATTACCTTTCTTCCTTCTAACAGCAGTGAGTAGAATCCCAACCTGTTTAACTTCTGTTCATAAGACAATCCCTCCATCCCGGGGATAATCCTAGTGAACCTTCTTTGAACTGCCTCCAATGAAATGATATTTTTCCTTTAAATAAGGCAACAAAAACTACTCTCAGCACTCTGGAGATGGTCACAGTAACACCATTTACAGTTTCAGTAAGATTCCCCTAATCTCAATCTAATCCCCTTGAAATGAGGACCAACATTCCATTGGCGAACCTGATCACGTGCTGTACCCCAGTGCTAGCTTTTGGTTTACGTTGACAAGTACCCACCCGCCCCCAAGCCCCTTTGTGTTGCAGCTTTCTGCAGTTTTTCTCTATTTAGATAATACTGTTCTTTTGTTCTTCCTTCCAAAATGAACTTTGCATTTTCCCACATTATGCTCCATTCCCAACATTTTGCCTGCTTTCTTAATCTGTTGATACCTCTCGCAAGCTGCCTTTCCACCTATTTTTGTGTTGTGTGCAAATTTGGCTACAGTGCAAATTTAGCTTCATTCCTCCGAATCGTGAATATGTCATAAACATGTTGTGGTCCACATTGTAGGGATTCTATGATTCTTAATCTTTGTTAAATACCTTATCAAATGCATTCTGGAAGCACATATACAACACGTCCTTTCTAACTGCTCTGTTTGAGGCTTTCTTGGAAAAAAATGACCAAATTAATCAGACACTGTTTCCCGTTCATGAAGCCGTGCTGACTGCATGATTTAGATTATGATTTTCCAAATATGCTGCTGTTACTTCCTCAGTAATTGTTTCCATACTTGTTCATCAATATAGATTTTAGGCTAATCCGCTTATAGTTTCTTCTTTTTGCCTCTGTCCCTTTTTGAAAACGGGTGTCATATTGGCAGTTTTCTCGTCCTCTGGTGTTTCTCCAGAATCCAAGGATTTGTGGAAAATTACATGCAATGTATCCACTATCTCTGTGGCAACCTCTTTGAAGATCCTTTTCAACTCCTTTGCCGTTGCCATCTTCTTCAGAACCATCTCCCCATATTCATTTTCTAAGATGTCTATGTTCATTTTGATTTTGCTTCTTTTTATATTTAAAGAAGCTGTTATTGTCAGTTTTTTAAAAAAATCTCACTAGTTTGCCCTCGTATTTATTTTCTCTGTCTTAATTATCTTTATAGACCTACTTTCCTTGATCTTATCCTAGTCTTCAAGGCTGTCACTGACTTTTGTCTCCCTATATGCTATTTTTCTTCAAGTAACTCCCTCACTGATTCTCCAAAACTTGTACCTCATCTGGAACACACTCCATTTGCTTGGGCGAGTGCAACTCCAACATCACCATCAGGAAGAACAGCCTGCAGCAAGTTCCCTTAAAGCCACATATCATCTGACTTGGAACTATATTGTTGTTTCTTTGCTGTGGCTGAACCAAAATGCTGGAACTCCCTTACTAATATTGCTATACTTAACATTGTGTTCCCAATCTTCTGTGAATTACCTTACAAGAATCTGTAAGGGTACAGAAGATAGTTATTGTTGTGTTAAAAAAACTCATTAAAGGATTGTTTTGTTTCTTTGTGCTTTACTAGGTCAATGAAACAATTTATTCGCTCCATTCACCAACCTGACCACAGGTCTGATAGTAATCTGTTGGAGCGATATCAATGACCATAAGAAAGGAGTGAAAAATCTATTGGTGAATACTACTGCAGAATATCTGCAAGAAACTGCATACACATAGGCATTTATAGTAGTTGGAACTGTTTGATTGCCCACCCCCTTGAAGTAGAACGTTCTCTATTTCCAAATACACTCAAAACCATATTTAACAAGTCTCCCCTTGCATGCTGATTTACTCTGGTTTTGAATGTCTGCAATTGAGGTGTTTGCTGTCAAACTGGTAGTTAATTGTCAGTCTCCTAATACTTGAATAAAGTAAGACCCTGCTTTAGAGATATTTTAATCTAAAGAGAGATGCATGAGCCAGTTGTAGGGAATGTATTTGATCTGTAATTGGCATCCATTTTAAATACCTTGTAAATAAAGGAGTATTCTTTACAACAGTAGGTCTGCTGATAATATGCATCTGACTTATAATGATAAACTTGTGGATCCAAAGTACATAGAAATTAGATATTAAATATTCTCACGTGCAAAACAGTTTTTAAATTCATCTTTGAGATATTGATGCCAAAATTCAGTGCAATTGAACAAACCTTCAAGAGGTTTCAAAGTAAAGTGAAACCTTTTAAAGTATGACTCCTACTAAGAATAGGAGCAGCACACATGTACATAGATTTCATAATGTTTTTCATATCCATCATATTGAGTTCTCATAGGTAAAAGAAATAATTTTATCTAGTTACATTTTGAAGTACAATTATTGACATTGTGCAGGCCTAACCAACAGCTTCTTTTTCAATGTTGCTGATTACTGTGAAGTCAAAAATCAGTTACTGCTTTTGATGGGATACTTTGGAGGGAGGGATTTTGATCAAGATCTCAAAAAGCAATTGCTCTTAAATGATCACATATCACTACATTTAATATTCTCCAATACCATTGGAATTAGGTATGCAGAACCTTAATTTCTGCATTGTGGGGTCACTACCTAAGACAAAGCAGCACCCTTAATTGTTTTATGATAACATAGAATGCATCCTTCACTTCTACAAGGGTAGTGATTGGTCCTACTGATCTTGATTAGACCAGTTTTCTTAATTCAAACCCTTACTGCCAAGAAGCATGATAAAATATGCTGTATTTCCATTAATACTTCATTAAAAAGCTGTCAGCAGAAAGCATGCAATTCACGAATGTTTGTTATTGTTATATTTTACAGTGCTTGTCTTTCCCCCACCCCCATTTACCTGTGTCATGTAATCCAACCTTACCTGGTCTAGCCTACATGTGACTCCAGACCCACAGCAATGTGGTTGACTCTTAACTGCCCTCTGGGCAATTAGGGATGGGCAATAAATGCTGCCTAGCTAGCAACGCCCTCATCCTGTAAATGAATTTTTAAAAAAACATTTTTTAAAAATCTGACCAATGTGGCACCATTCTCCATTCACAGGCACAAAAGTTGAGAACTGTACCCATATTATGTAGGATTTTCTTTTTTTAAAAAGGGGCTAGAAGTGGTTGCAACAGCACGTTGTAATAAGTTGTATATACACACTGAAAGTGGCAGGGCAAATTGAAGTAGCTGTTTGGATGAGTGGTTTCATAAACAGTGGCATGCAAAAAAGCATTAAATCATTTTAAGACGGCTGTTCCATCTTTTCGTGTGAGGAACCACATTTTCAAGTTTTTTTTGCACTTGAGGGAACGATGAACAGTTTTCAAAAATATTAGGTTCGGAATGACAATAGACATAAATTTCAAAGTAAAAGTTAAGGTAGAAACAAAAACTATCTGACCATAAAAACAATAGAAAAGCAATACATTAATTTTAGAAAATGAGTAATTAATAAAGATGCCCATTAAAAAGTGTCATGCAGTACATCAATTTTTTTAAATCTGAGAAGCACAGCTAGAGAAAGACAGACAGGTTAGGCCCAAAGCACTGGGGAAGGCAGAAGGGACCAGGACTGAGCTAAGGAGTTGATTTAACCAACACTGAACCAGTGTTCACCTCTAGAGGCATACAAGTGGTGCTGATCTGAGCAGAAGTTGTGCCAGAGAGGGAAGAGAAATGGTTTGCTTTTCAGTTTGGGTGTTCTTCCTTTTGATTGGGAAGATAATAAAAGCTGTGGACAGTGGTAAGGATGCAGGAGTGAAACTAGTAGAATCTGCTTTGCAAAAGCCTACATGGACATAATGGGTTGTATGACTGCCTTTTGTGCTGCAGTCTATGATTCATCGTTTTATGATTTGAACTTCAATGAGGAAAAAAGCTTGTGTGGTAAGTAATGAGCTGGAATTCACTGCCTAAATGGTCGGTGGAAGCAGATTCAGTGAAACTTTGTGAGAAAGATAAGTACGTGAAACAGACAGGTTGAAAAACCTGGGGCAGAGGCATTGGAATGGGTATAATTTGGATAGGTCTTTTCCAAGAGGTTTGATGCATGAAATGACTACCTCGTGTGATATATAATTATATGATTCCAGATAAAGCTTAATGTTATTGGAAGAATCCAATGATGGGTCTATTTTCTTTTTTTAACTTCAGCAATTATTTCTATAGTAAAACGTTGTCTCCCATTGTGAGGCATTGGTTGTGACAGAATATTAGAATGCCATTGGTGGTACAATACAGATGTGATCTAATTATCCAATCACAAAGTATTGTGTTATGAATCTCTCTGTGCAGGATGGAGTTCCCCTCCTGCAGGGATGAATCAAGGTTTCACTTCAACCACCAGCTAACATTCTAGTTACTAATCTACCAAATAAACGCTTAAGGCCAGAAAATACGAACAATATTGCAGGATTCTATGATTATGTATGGATTAACTTGTGTGCAAATGAAGGACAAGCTCTAGCCAGTCAGCAAACAAAGATCTCAAATTATACTAGTTAAGCTCACAATGTATTGTTGTGGATAGAAGATTACACTTGTATGTTAATATAGTGTTTTTTTAATGGTTACAGCTTTCATATTTCACTTAAATCCACTCTGGACACTCACTGATTGGCAGAAGCTAGAACTAGTTTTACATTGGACCTGTATTGAGATCAAGAGTGCCACCTTTTGACTGTTTTCTGATGTAACCATAATGAAATCTACAATGCTAAATCTACTGTGTAGATTCCATGCTGTTCTGTACTATTGAGTAATAACTACGCCAAAAAAAATTAATTGGTATTTTGAATTTCTTTTACAGGAATAGCATTCACAGATCTGCCTGTAAGTATAAATAACTTTTCCTGACCTGAAACCCATTTTTAAAAAGTCCTTTTTTTGCTAAATATTTTTACCTAAAGCAATTCACTGTGGAAGGAGCCAATTATCTGCCATTTTTTAAAATTACCTTTTCTAATTTTTATGTCACTTAATTTAATGTACTGACCTGTTTGAGGTTGTAATGCAGGCAAAGCTGGTAGTATTTGTTGTCATTCCTCAGTGAAACTGAAAATCATCTCAAGCGCAAGCGCATACGCAGTTAAACACTGGAATATGGAAGTTGTTGCCACTGTTCTTCCATCAGGTGTGCTGCGGAGATTCCCACAGATAGAAGTCTTAAAAATTGTGATTTGATATGAACTTCCACATTTCATATTATTAATTTTGTTGTAAAAAGCCTTGAAGTTTTGCCTTGTCGAAAGAGAAGTAACTAGATTTTTTAGTGAGAGACAGTAGGAACTGCCGATGCTGGAGAATCTGAGATAAAACGTATTGGAGCTGGATGAATACAGCAGGCCTGAAGAAGGGTCTTGACCCGAAAAGTCAACTTTCCTGCTCCTCTGATGCTGCTTGGCCTGCTGTGTTCATCCAGCTCCACAACGTTTTATCTTAGATTTTTTAGTGGTCTGCTCAGTCATAGTTAGGGCTAATTGATCTCTCCAGCCCTGAAAACAAAACTTTATATTTATGTAATGTTAGCTGTTCCCATAATGATTGAAAATTCAGTCATTTCATTTTTTAAATTTGATATTTTAGCTTCTACCTTGATCTAGATGAAATTAATGATAGGAAAGGTGAAATCCAGCCATATATTTCACTAGATATTTCTGGAAGCTCACTTTGAGGTCAACAACAAACATTGACACTTTGCCACTAATTACAAAATTTGGACCAGCGTTAGTTTTCTGCTTAGGCCATGAGAGTTGAGCTTCTCTGATGGTTGAAAATAATAACTGTACTTATGATGTTAATTCTAGTGTGAAGATTATTTGGAATCTTATTTTCTAATATTATGGAGTAGATGTTTGAAAAGTAACGAACCTTTAAGTTGAATGATCATATTAGGCAGTACTTTTATTTCATATACATTATTGTTGTTTTGCACTTGTTGGAATGTTGGAGATAGACACACCTCGTTATGTACACGTATGAGTGTCACTTTTTATTTAATTTCTTTAGAATGTGATCTATTATGGGAGCATTCAAAACTGTTTCTTCAAATTTTACTAGATTGACATGAAGCCCTAATTGATAGCCCTTTAGTTCCCCCCCATGCCCCCGGAAGATACCGAAATTAGTGGTCTTTGGAATTGTATCATTAAATTCAACTGTACCTAACACTCAAACATGGGAGCTGCCCACTCTGTATGACTTCGCATCACGAAAAGCAATAATTTACACCATGAGTTAGCAGGAAGGCTGATGTAGGTTTTGAAATCTTAGAGGGAATGTATTCATATTGAAAGAAGACTGCATACAATGTGGCAAAGATTAGTCGGTGAGCCAGAGGATTGAGAAATGTTTACAGACCAACAAAAGACAACCAAAAAAAAAACAGAGGGAGAAGATGATTTTGAGGGTAAATTTGCAAGTGATATCAAGACAGACAGCAAGATCTTCTCTAAGTATAGAAAAAGGAAGAGACAGGCTAAAATGAGCATTGGACATGTGGACAATGAAGCTGGGGAAATAATAATGAGGAACGAGGAAATGACAGAGTTGTTGTATTAATATTTTGCATCAGTAGGAGATGCAATAGCATTCAAAAAATACGAAATCAAGGGGTAAAGAGTAAACACATGCAATATCTATCTCATCAGAAAAAGTGCTAGGAAAGCTAATGGGGCTAAAAACCAGTTAGTCTCTGGATGTGATGGGATGTACACTAGAGTATTTAAAAGAAGTGACTATGGAGATAATAGATGCATTGGTCATAGTCTTCCAAGAATCCTTAGATTCTGGAGAAGTACCAGAGATTGGAAAGCTGCCAATGAAATTTACGTAAAGAGGGGAGAAGACAAAACAAGGTAACAATAGGTGAGTCAGATTCACGTCTGTCATTGGGGAAAATGTTAGTCTAGTATAAAGGTTGTAATGGTAGAGCATTTAGAAATCCATAATGTTATTAAGCAGATTATTATTGGTGAAGCCATGCTGAAGAGGAAAACATGTCACACAATTTAGTATGAATATTTTTGAGGTGGTAACAAATAGGATAGATTAAAGGGAAGCAGTGCATATGATATATTTGGACTTCAGAAAGGATATGATAAGGTACCACACATTAGGCTACTTAGTGAGCTAAGAGCCCATGATGTCATAAGTGATGTTCTAGCATGGATTGAAGATTACTAACTAATAGAAGACAGTGTTGAGGTAAAGAGTGGTGGGGTGGGGCTGTTCATTTTCAGGATGGCAACCTGAAACTAATGGAATGTTGCAGGGATCAGTTCTGGGTTCACAATTATCTATTGATGAATTAGATGTAGAAAGTGAATGTACTATAGTCAAGTCTATGGATGCCACACAATAGGTAGGAAGGTAAGTGCTGAGGAAAATCATGTCTCCAAAGGGAAATAGACCGGTTAAACAAGTGGACAAAAACTAGTAGTTGGAATACATTGTGGCAAATGTGAGGTTATGCGTTTATCAAGAAGCGTTAGGGAGCTCAATATTAATATTTTAAATGGAGAGAAAGCTGCAGCGTACAAATTCAGATAATAGGGAAAGTAAATAGGATATTGGCCTTTTATTTTAAAAGAATTGCCATCCAAAAATAGATCTGTTGCCAAAACTACACAAGGCATGAATCAAACCACACCCAGAATACTGTGAACAGTGTTAGTCCCCTTAACTAAGGAAAAATGTACTGGCATTGGATGCAGTCCAGAGAGGGTTCACTAGTTTGATCCTGGATATGGAGAATTGTCTTTGAGCAAAGGTTGAATGGGTTGGGTTTGAATTCATCGGAATTTAGAAGGAAGAGAGGCAACCTTACCAAAACATGCAAGTTTCTTAGAGGACTTGACAGGGTACATGCAGAAAGGTTGTTTCACCCCTGTGGGAGAGTCTCTGACCAGAGGGCATAATCTCAAAGTAAGAGGTTTCCCATTTAAAACAGATGAGAAATTTCTTTTCTGACAATAGTGAATCTATGGAATCTCTTCACCACAGCGGAGTGTAGAGGCTGGATCATTAAGTATATTTAAGGCTGAGATTAACACAATTTTTAATCAGCAAGGGAATCAAGACTTATGGGGAAAAGGTCGGAAAGTGGAGTTGAGGATAATTAGACAACGATGATCTCATTGAATGTCAGAGCGGACTTAATAGGCCTGCTTCTGCTCCTACATCTTACAGTCTTGTTTGTTGCATGGAATCTTTTGAATTTGGATTTCTCAGCACAAACTTAACTTGTGTTTGAAAGATGCTGAATTCTGAAGCAAACCCCAGTAACTTGAACAATGTTTATAATTATTGTGAAGGTGTGGACTGATTTGATGTATTTTAAATGAAACTTTAATTATTGGAAGCCTAGGTACTGTTGGATATGTGTTCATATTAATGCATTTGCTAAACATTGTATCATTCACTCCAAACCATGCTTAACCAACAACAGTGCCTGCAGCTAAACCAATCTCTTCATAAATAACACCAGCGTCTTGTATATGCCTGTACTGTTCCTTTATGTGGGTCAGTGTCAGATATTGATTTTTATAATACTGCTATAAAGTATCTTGGGACGTGTTATTAAATTAAAAAGGCACTCTGCAGATACAGGTTTATAGCCATATGGCAGGTTCACTAGTCACGTAGTCACCATGTTTCCAAGATGCCTTTGAAGAGCAAACGGTAAAATGATAACACAAATGATTCTATTTTTGGTAACTTAATTAAAAGTCTATCTTGGCATAAAATGGTTATGCCATACTTGTTAGTATATCTGAATCTCATACTGCTGCCATTGGATACCATATAGCAGTGTTCCCTCCAAGGAAGGATTCATGAATAAAGAGAGCCTCAAGGCAGATCCAGAAGTTCACCTTGTGTCAAGCAATCAATAAGTCATTTCTATGGGCTAGCTGCAAGAAAAAAAATGTAAAGTCTAAGAAGCATTGATATGATAAATCATGTACTGATCAGAATCCCTAAAATTTTGTAAGAGTTGTGCTTAAATGCGAAATGTGGCAATATTTAAGCAAATGCTTTTTCACATTATTTAAGATGACTTGCTTTAAAATTATGTGAGCAAGAATGTTTGTAAATGGTGACAGCCTACTGCTAGGGCCTGTAGTACTAAAGTAGTGCGAACATGACTTGAGAATTTCAAATGCTCTTATTTGATTGGATGTGTTTATAAGAAAAGTGAGAGGGTTGAATTAATTCTTAGCAGGGACAAAAGTCAGGCAGCAGTAGAATGAATGGATATTAAAATTAGGCAGTATAATTGGTTGTCGGCTTATGACTCACTTTTTAGAAGTTCCACCACAGTTGAATTTCATATTCAGGAATCCCATTAATAAATTCCTTTGATTTCCATTTTGCATTTGAGTTATTGACTGTGTAATATTAAATTGAGAATTGTCATCATTTTTGTCTTTCAGCCGAACCTGTACCCAACTGTGGGGCTTCAAACACCGGGTGAGATAGTAGATGCCAATTTTGGGCAGCAGCCATTTGTGTTTGACATAGAAGATTACATGCGTGAGTGGAGGGCAAAGATTCATGGCACAATTGAGCGATTTCCTATAGGAGACAGACTAGGGGAGTGGCAGACGATGATGCAAAAGTAAGAAATGCTGCTCCTTGCTTATCATACATAAAGGGTTAGTTGATTTATTTGGTACCACATTTAAACTAGCTCATTGTGTGAGAATTTGTTTTATAGCATGGTGTCGTCCTACCTGGTGCATCATGGGTACTGTGCAACAGCAACTGCCTTTGCCAGAGCAACAGGGCAGACCATTCAAGAGGAGCAGAGTTCAATCAAAAACAGACAGCGTAAGTCTGGCAGTGATGTGTATGTGTATGACATTTTGAAATTTCTATTTTAAGTCCCCTGTTGTCTCAGTTGCTAACTGCACTGCCCAGTATTGAAATGAGCCAAATACATTTTGAGGCGGGAATTGCCTAACAAGGTGACAGTTGGGTACTGTAGTCACCCTCTGCAGCTCCAGACTACAGGCATGAACACTAAATGAAAGTACTTAATAAAGGTCCACATTCAGGAATCTTGTTTCACTGTGAAAATGGTTGCTGTTGTGTCTTCTGCAGTCTGGTGACGTAGATTTTCAACTTGCGCCCCGAGAGTAAAACTCGCTGCCAACAGTCTTGGAAAGCAACAGAAATTAAATTCTGCCAGTTTCCATAACAGATATTTGAGCTGCAATTGCATCTGTTCAGCATGTTGAAAATCGTCGTTTCCACATTACATGATGAAGGTCCAATTGAGCAATGTATTAAAGGCTTTTGAAGGCTATTGAATTGCACCAGTATCTGAATATATGCTGGACTAAACAGGAGAAAATTGGATGATTAAAAAATATAAATTCAGTTGTTTGAGTTACATGGCCTGGTCACACAGTCAGCCTTGTGAATAGATTCCACCTGTCTGGAGAATTAGGATGTAAAATTCAGAATGTGCCGATTTTACCAACCACTTCAAAAATTGTTTCAGAAGCAAAAATATTTTAATACCTGCATTTTGTTTCCATATGTCTTGTAAAGGGAAAGAATGTATAAAATAGATAAGTTTTACATGAAGTCTCAGGCTGGAAGCAAATAAATGAACAGGTGTTTTGTGAATACTTTACGGTTTTACTTTCAAAAACATTGCTTGAAATGTTCTTCGAGATATATCTACAGCAAGGAGTGTTAAACAATGAAGCTGAGCTGGCTAAGAGTCTGCAACTTGTTGATGGTGTCTTTATTATGCTTCTAAAAACAAGCTTTCACAAAATAGCTGTTTAGTTTATATAATGTTTTCCTGCTGTGGGTAATAAATAACAAACCCACAACAGTGTCTTGAATCCAGTTTTTTGACTTTAGCTGCCTCTAAGGGTTATACAGTTTTGCTTTTGGCTATCAGTAACTTACCTCCAGAGATATCGTCTGTCCCTTGCAGACACAAAGCCCAGCCTTATCCTCTACTTTCATAGCAATATAAAGTGCAGTGATGCTGCAATTTAAAGTTGTTGCTGTAAATCTGAGTTAGTGAAGCCCTACTTGTTTCTCTACACAGACTCTGAGGAGCCTGTACCATAGTCAGTTTGTTTCAGTGCTAGCAGTCTCATTCTAAATCAAGAGGTCATCTTTTCAGGTCTTAGATGGGCCTTAAAAACATCATCTGTGCGACCACTTCAGTGCAGTATAACAAGGTGTAGAGCTGGGTGAACACAGCAGGCCAAGCAGCATCATAGGATTCTCTAGCATCTGCAATTCCTATCATCTCTGACTTCAATGCACTACTTGGGAGTATTCTGTTGTCAGAGCTATTGTTTTTCAGATCATGCATCGAATTAAAAGTGTTGACTGCCTGATTAAAAAAGAGAAAAGAGGGAAACTAAAGAATTAGCATGACATCTATTGGAAAATTACCAGAGTCTAGGTGAAGGTTCGAGTTTCAGCTGACCAAAAGGAGCCAGAATGAATTTATAAAGGATATGACATGAGTGAACCCGAGTGAATGTTTTGAAGGAGTAACTAAAGTGGTGAACAGAGAAATGTGTATGGGCGTTATTTACATGGACATCAGCAAAGTATTTAATTAAAGACCCATGTAAAGGACTGCTAGTTAAAGTTGAAGCTCGTGGAATTGAGACCAAATTGTTGAATTAGTTATGAAATCAGCTGTGGAGACAGGGTAATTAGCAGTACTATAATTGGCAGCACGTGACCTGTGATGCCTATTAAAGATTTGGGTTGGATCCACGAGTACTTATATATTAATGACTTGGATGGAATTGACTGCAGCATATACCAGTTTGACAATAACAAAATTAGGCAATATTATAAACAGTTTGGGTGGAAGCAGAAATGTAGAAAGGATATTAAAAGATTGAGTGAATGGGCAAAACTATGGGAAAATAGATTTTAGTGTCGACAAATCTAAGGGTATCCACTTTGAACCCAAAAGATCAAAAGTGGAAACAGTGATTATCAGAGACTTGGGGTCCAGGTAAGTAGATTATTAAAATGTCATGAATAGGAACAGAAAAATAATCAAAAATGTAGAATGCTGATCTCTAAAGCTAGAGGATGCAAGGGGATAAAAGTTATGTTACTGTCCTGATCAATTAGATCACACCTGAAGTACTGTAAATGATTCTGGGCATCAAGCATTATGAAATTTACTGTAATGATGTATGTAATCCAAAAGTTACTCCACAAAGGACAGATTATACAAACTAGGTATATATTGCCGGAAAACATGGGAGTTATGTGTTCAAGGATTTCTCACATGCTAAGTAGATAGAGACAAGCTATTCATTTCTACTCGTTGAGTAAATTCGACCTAGGGGCCGTAACCCCAAAATTAGAGCCAGAGTGTGGTTGATGGTGAGGGGAACTAGGAGTTCACTTGGCAAATGCAAATTAATGCTAGATAATTCTTTGATTTTTAAATTTAAGATTGATAAATTTGTGTTAATATAAGGCTGTTAAGGCATATTTTACAAAGATGGGTAAATGGAGTTCAGTTGCAGATCAGTATTTATCAGCCTGGATGGTGTAGAACAGGCTCACTTGGCTAAATAGCTTTGTATTGTTCTTTTTTAGATGGATATGGATTATTTCATCTATGTGTTTTTGAGAAAGAGCAGAGGCACTTTCTAACAAACCTTCATCCCTCAACCAATTCTGATTAACTGGTCATTTATTGTTACTGTATGAGATCTTGCTGTTTGCAAATTAGCTGTTGATTGTTTACATAATGGTAATAACCACATGTCAAATGTAATCAATTACCTGTGAAACCCCACCTGGGAGTTACCATTGACCAGAATCTTAACTGGCCAATGCATATTAATACTGTGTCTACAAGAGCAGGTCAAAGGCTGTGTCAAGCAACTTGCCACTTGCCTCCTGCCTCCCCAGCGCCTATCCACCATCTGCAAAGTACAAGTCAGGAGTGTGATGAAGAGTACTCTCCACCTGCCTGGATGAGTGAAACTGTTAACAACACTCAAAGCTTGGCACCATCCAGGACAAAGTACACTTCATAGACATTCTAACTCCTTCCACCACCAACAATGAGCGGTAGCAGTGTATACCATTTACAAGATACAGTATGTCAAACTGCCAATGTTCCTTAAACAGCACCTTGAAACCTGTGACCTCTACTACGTAGAAGGACAAGGACAGCAGATAAAGTGAAACATCACCACCTGCAAGTTACCCTCCAAGCCACATACCATCCTGACTTGGAACAAAATTGTTGATTCTTCACTGTTCCTAAGTTTAAAATCTTAGAACTCACTCCCAAACTGCATTGTAGGTTTACTTACCTCGCAAGGAGTGCATCAGTTCAAGAAGGAGTTCCCCACTTCCCTCTCAAAGGCAGTTAGTGATAGGCAATAAATGCTTGCCTAGTCTGTGATCCAACCCTAACCTACATGCCATGATTGAATGTTAAAAGCTTGTCTGCAACAATTTTCCACCGTGGTTGGTGGAAATTTTTGAAGCAAAACATTTTTAAAGCCATGCTTCAGCAATGAATACTGGCATTTAAACTAAGCCTTGTTAGTTGAAAGGTCCAGTCAGTGTCCCAGTGTTCAATTTATTTAAAATGGGAAAGATTTCCAAACAGTTTCTGACCAGGTGATGCTACCTCTGCAGTACAGGTTGGATGGGGTCATCAATATACTAACATTTTGGTAAGATTCACCATTTTAAAATAAAAATGGAACGAAACAGTATCGGTAATTGTAGTTATCACATCTTTTTCAGGAATACAAAAGCTAGTTCTATCAGGAAGAGTGGGTGAAGCTATAGAAGCAACACAGCAACTATATCCAGGATTACTTGAGCGTAATCCAAATTTGCTGTTCATGTTAAAGTAAGTAAACTCATACATTAAACTTGTGATTTGTTTGTTTGAAGATGGCATGCGAGCAGAGGTCGGTTGCAGTTTTGCTCAAGCGTGGGCACATAGCTGTAGCTCCATTAATGGCACACGTTTGATGGACTCCCTAGGAGGCACAAATCGTTTTGAGCTTAGGGTCTCATTTAAAACGGACTGTTAGCTGATCAGTTCCTGTTAAGTGTGAGTGAGAGGCTTGTTAGACTGAAATGTGGGAGATCTGCCGGCTCCATGAACAAGCTGAGCTGGAAATTTTGTATTACTGTTGGGAGGGAGTGGTGTGAGTGGGAGTGGGAGTTTACATGGCAACATAGAGCCAGGTGAGGCAGGAAGACTGGTAATGGATGTTCAGCCCTCCCAAAGTTGGTGCTGTTTTTTTGAAGTTATCTTCATTGTTCCTTTATTGGATGACAGGTTCCTTGCTATCTAGTTTGTATCTTGTTTGTACTTGAAAATTACAAGCTAAAAATCAGGTGTAGAACCCTGATTTTCATGTTCAGGTAACTTTTCTTTGTTTCAACAACAAGTGGACTTATACATAGAAAGAACAACTCCTGTTTCTTTGGCATTGTTACCTATTGTATTATTTGTAAACAGGATAGCTGGCAGTTGGAAACCATTCATGGGATGTTTTCTCAGAGTTATTTGTTTGGACTTTTCATTTTGGCCTTTTGTATTGCTCAAGATGTATTCTTTGCTCTTGTTGTGTAGGTGTCGGCAGTTTGTGGAGATGGTGAATGGTACAGACAGTGAAGTGCGCTGTTTCAGTGGCCGTAGTCCCAAGTCCCAAGATAGCTATCCTGGATCACCCAATATGAGCCCTAGACACGGAGCAAATAACACTCACTTCAACAATGCAGGTATGGTGTTAAGTCCAGGCAATATATTGATGGGGGAAGAATCCTTCCCCCTCTCCACCAACCCCAAAAAGTCACTGTGGCATTCACTGTGTTGTTTCTGGCTTTATCGTTATTTGATAATGGTAAAATAAGAAGATCACCTGGTTCCTCTCTTGGGATTTACACCAAATCAATTGATTATTAATTTAGACGTTGTGTACCTTGTTTTTTCAGGATATCTTAGCACATGGGCGGCCTGCTTAAGTGAACTTATTGAGTTGTTTGAATCGCAGCACTATGGCTAAGTGAGAAGTCAGGTCTCAAAGACACCACAGGTGGAACGGAGATTGGTACCACGAGTACAGAATTCAGTCTGAGCCATGTAGGCTGTCTAGCCGAGTGAGTTGACCAGCAGACCCCCAAAGTATCACAGCTGCTGTGGCAAACACTCAGCATATTGTAACGGTGTGAATAGTGATGATAGAGGCTCCAATTTATTTGGATCATGTCTCTCCACTCTTAACACTTGCTGTTGGCATGCTTTGGAAGGATTTACAAGTTGATTTGCTACCTGTTTAGCTGTATCACAAACACCCCTTCCTTGGCTCTAAAGTTCTGGAGTGGGATTTGAGCCTCGATTCTTGCTCAGGCAGAAATGTTACCCACTGCGCATAGTGACTGCTTAAAAATAGTTGTTAAATTCCTTAAAGCCAGGGCACAAAGTAGAAAACCAGATTGCCAGTCTTTTGCTTATTCTGTATAAATCCAACTTAAATTCTAATGTTATAAATTTTTACCACATTCATGGTATTCCTACCTCGTACACTAGGCCTTGTTATCTCATAGCCATTACACACTACCTATTGTTAGCCACTTACAATCTCCACTAACAGCTATTCACTCTCCCCGCCAGATCATTATCCACTCCTTTGTCTGTCCAACTGTTTTTCTCTCTCTTCAGACTCTATCCCTACCAATCATTTACTCCTTACCCCCTCTTCCCCACCCTACCTTATGCATATAAACCAACATTTTCCTAGTTACCATTAGTTCTGTGGAAGGTCACCAGACCCGAAACGTTAATTCTGATTTCTCTTCACGGATGCTGCCAGATCTGCTGAGCTTTTCCAGCAATTTCTGTTTTTGTTGTTCTTGGTATTCTAGAAGTGTCTTTTTACCTGTGCTCAAGGTACTTAATCAGTTAATACCCTCAACCTACATGGCTTGTATAATCTTAAGGCATTTAACATACCATTAACACGATCTCCCTTCTATAAATCGAAACGTCACAGCATGAAATTTTCACGCAAATTGGAAAAACAAACGATTTTCCATTATCTGTGCAACACATCATAATACATGGCATTCTCCTTCTCGACCTTATTTCTTTACTTAAAGCATCTGACAGTTGATATTTTGTATCAATCTTAGAAAAACATTTTCTTCGTCTCACCGCCTTTACTCACAGTAAGGTCAAGCCATACCTTTTCTCAGTCACTTAAAATTTACATTATGTCATAGACAACAATGATTTTTATGATATTCAATAGGTAAACTATTCTCAATGCCTCTTGCATAGAATTTCCTCTGAAATATTTTACAAATGAGACTGCCTTTTCTATTGCTTCTCTAAGAACCAGTGTTTCTGCAGACAAAGTACTTCTAACCATCTCTTTTATTTTGTTAGTTTCTCATAGCTACATGAAGTAAGAAACTAGATGTCAATCCTTCACTTAATGAGATTTATTTATAGAATACAACATTTTAAATGTCTGCCTCCTTCCTATCCAATGCCCTAGTTTCCTCGAAATTGCTTACTCTGTACCTGTACCTCCACCTCCTATATACTTAACCTTAGTGTTGCCAGTTAACTCATCATTAGCAGTATTGGTTTTTGTTTTAGCTCAGGCAAGTACAGCGAGGGAGGAACAGCCTTGAAGGAAAAAAGTTTTCAAACTGCAAGTGTGCAGTAGAGTATTCCCCTGCCGGAATACTTTACTACCAACTGAATCACGTTTAGTTTTCTAAATTTTTTTTTCTCCCCTACCACGAGAACAATTTATTAGAATGTAGCACTTTCAAGGTTACCCCAGACCTACTCTTCTTAATGTCTAACCCTATATATTGAAAGGTCCCTAAAGCCTCAAGTAAATTTTTGATTTTATAGAGGCATTCTCAGAATTATTTACCAATTGAATATTATAAAAGTCAATGTTGTCTGTGGAATAATGTAAATTCAACAAAAAGTTGTTTAAAGTCTCCCTTTAATCTTATTTATAGGGATTTAAAAGAATTCTAAAACAGTTCTCCTTAGAAAATCACTAATATGCATTATAATTTCCTTCCAGGATACCAATAGAACATTGCTGAATCTATTTTCTGGATTACTTTCATCCACTGTTAAGTGTCCACATTAACATCTTGATCTTCAAGATGCTCTTTGAAACCTTGATCCAAGTCACTGCTGTTGCTTTAGCCTTGGAGGTTTCACCTGGGCGGATTTTTTGTCTGTATATCTGCCTACTTGATGAAGCTATCTATCCCTTATCAGACATTGCTGAGTAGACATGAAATTCCTTGCCACCGTTTAACTCTTTGTTTTGCCTCTTAATCTATTTTCCACATTTAATACGGACCCACACAAGTTAGTGAGACAGTAACCAAGGTACCTTTCTTTGTGGATAGGGTCTGTTAATTATGCAGCCTTCAGCTCCTTTATACATCAGTCCCATCTGTTTTCCCTTTTATGTCTACTCAGTCAATGATTTAAGCAAATAACCCCCAATCACCTGAATAATTACATGCTATATAAACATTCTGTTGTCTTGGCAAACACCATAACTTTCTAGCCATAAGAGATTCTGCTTCTTGTATTTTAAGATGTTTTTGTCGTCCTCATTCTGTTGCATAATCTTATCAGACTATGATCTCTACTAGCTCCTTAATGGCTTCATGAACTACTATTGCAGGATCTCCTCTTTTTTTCCCCACTCATCTCAAAAGAAACACAACAGATACGCCCACTGTGCCTCAGTCAGGAGCTGACAATTGTTTCATCTCCATTCATCGGATCTTTACATACATCACCTAAGCATTGTCCTTTGGATACATTATCTTACCCATCATCTATTGTCGTCTATTCCTCATAACTGTCAAATATGTGAGTATGAGAGATACAGGGGTGCCTCATTTCCTTCTGTAACTGCTCAAATTCTGAAATTTTAAAATCAATCTCAACTAACCATGCTGAATAGACCCTAATAATTTGACAACCATGTTGACAATCCACTATTACTGTCACACCCTATCATCACTGGACCTTTCTACTGTTTAAGACCCCCACTTTTATAGTATAGGATTTAAAGTTTATCTCAAATTTTTCCTTTAATGCCTGAGAACTTCCTGAATTTTCTCAGAGAATTTGACCTTGATGAATGCTATTTTTCCTGTGTTCAAGTTTGCACAACAAAATTAAACTAACTGTAGTCCCATTCTACAGAGAATGTAAATTAGGATTCCTCTCATAGACCAACTGATGCGTATTATATTCCCCTCCCCTGATTGTCAGAAATTTAGCCAGTGGTTTGAGTTCAGCCTGTATTCATGACTATTTATGTACAATCACCATTTTGTCCTCGCCATGTATTACTGTAGAAAAACTGAACTGGGCTACAATAACTATAAAGTGTAAGATGGAAAGGTTTGTCTTTGTCTTCTAAACCTATAACTCTGTGCCAATGAAAGATCTACAGTGAGAAGTCGTGGCACCCTCTTTACTTCTTATTTATATTTTTCACCAGTCGTTTTTGAGATTTATGGCTATACTAGCATCTTTTAGAAGGAGTTTTAATTTGTGACAAAAAAGGCAAGGAGATCGTCTGTGTAATCTTGACCCTTCGTTTTTTTTTTAACCTGATGCCATTAACACTGTGCTAACATTCTGAGTAGAAACATCAGGTTTTGTTAAGCAATTGCAAAAATGCTCTGATTCAGTAAATTGCAGGTCTCTTCACTTTCCAAAGACGATTGCTTTATCGTGTTCTACGCCCAGTTTCATATGTGCCTTTTTCATGGAAGGCTGGCTTGCTCCTCAGTATAACCCCTATTTAAACCAGCACAATTAAACAACCAATACATTGATTACAGGACTACAGCTACTTGTAATTAGTACACTTCCATCAGACAAATCTTTATCATTGTCTTCAACTTCTGAATTCTGTCACATGTCACTTCAGAATCATTCTGTTGTGTTTTAGACAATTCATTGCATAAAGTCATTTTGATTTGTATCTAAGGCACATGTTAATTGTTTCCTGGGGATTCCTGAAATTCAGTTGTCTATTATTGCTGTTCCAGTCTGTTGTAATATTCAGATCTTCCAAAAGTGCTTTCATCTTCAACCCTTCTGTCCGTAACTCTTGATTTGTACTGACACCTGTGTCTAGTCTTCAACAATCTCAAAAGGCCACATTCCTTTGTGAAACTGCAGAATGTCTCATCTGTGCCATCAAGGCGATGAGATATGACTTCTTCTCCAGGAACTTAGGTTAAAGCGCAAACGTTTGATCCAAAAAGGTGTCTTTTTCAGATAACTGAACACCAGTTAATACCAGGAACTGTCGATATGTGATACTTAGAATAATCTAAAAATTTAATTGTAAGCACTGAATTAAGTTGCTGAAACAATAACCTCCACCAACCCTCTGCCCCCAGCACGATAATTGTAGTTAATTTTCCAATTACCTCTCTCTTTGTCTAGCAAGCTCTGGCTTGCACTCTCTGGTTCTCACTCTGTCTGTCTCTCCATCTTCACGGAAGATGGTAAACTAAGGCTATAGCCTCTCGGTCTTGCATAGTAGTCATAACTAAAATCTCCAGTTGTATAATTGCCAAATGAGGAGTAGCATTCCGTTTATTGTAACTTGCTTTGAAAACTAGATTCTGACAGTCAGTTCCAAGGTTATTCCAATAATATCTCTGTACCAGATAAAAATGTTGCTGGTTCTCCTAATTACTCTTTGTCCTATTTGCTATTCAAGTTCTACCCAAATATTTTCTCTCTTGCCCCTGCAAGGCATTCTTTGTGCCACCAGTGCAGCTTTATTATGCCTGTGCACTATTTCTGAATCTCTAATCCAGTGTCTCTGTATTGGCAGAAAACCATTGAGATGGATATGTTTTTAGTTAGAAGAACCTTCTTGGCCTACTAACCAAGAAACATATCATTTTTGTGAAAGGAATAAACAAAGGAAGACCAAACTCAATTTATAGAGTAACAACGATGTTAATGATAGGCAACTCTTTTTGTACATAAATCTGTTCTTGTGCCTTGCAGGAGCAGATAGTCCAAACTGCAGCAATGGAGTTGTGTTGTCAAAAAGCAAACCAGTGCACAACAAATATCCAGCTATAAGTTCCTCATCATCATCATCTTCGTCCTCTTCCTCGCCCTCCTCTGTAAACTATTCAGAGTCCAATTCTACAGACTCTTCCAAATCCCAGCAACACAGTAGTACAAGTAACCAGGAAACCAGGTATGTTTATCGCAACCCTAACTGCAATCAAACCAAATCTTTGTTTTGATAAAGAAGGATAACAGTGTGTTGATGAATAAAGGCAAATAGATTTCCATTTCACAGATCACAGAGTACGATGAACAAAACACAAATGCAGTCCTTGAATGTCTTCTCAAAATATAGATGAAATTTGATGTATTCATCCACTAAAAATCTAAATGGAGGTTACTTTCTGTTAGTTGAGACTGCACTGTTTGTGTTATTATATGGTTATGCATCCTTTTGATCAACTTTATTCAATGTGTGATGGTCATTGCATGTTTGTAACTCATACTCCAGACAGATTTTTCACTTGCAACACAATGTATTTGATCATTTGTGACTTTACAGGGTGTCCTCACTCAAAGTTCAGGTAGCATTCTCAAGCATTGGGACTTCAAGTGAAACATAACTTCCCATTGTGTTAAAGTCAGTGTTGGGTTCCTGAGGACAATTGTTGTTCAGAAAACCAATGTAAAAATTGAAATTACTGTGTCATACACATGCAGCATTGTGCATTCCTAGCTGAAATAACTTGCAAAGTGAATTAAGGAAAGCTTCAGTGAAGAAAACTGACTTCTTGTTTGCAGAGAAGACTTTAAAGAAATTTACAGTGCAGGTAACAGTACAAATTCTCAACTACAGTAACTGTACAATAAGGTAAACTACTGGTAGAGTACCTTACAGCAATGAGTTCTTTTAAAAAAATTAAGTCCACAGCAGTTCCTGTCCTAGTCTAAGTACAAACAGCAGAGAAGTATTTTAAAAGGTTTTATTTCAGTATCTGAGCAGAGGATTGTTGAAATAGGAACTATGATCTTTGATCATTAATTGTAGGGTGCAGAAACAGTGGTACCTACTCTAGCAGCACTATCAGGGCTTCACTGCTCATTCAAATGAACAACTCCTGCAAAATGCAAGAGGCACAATGCTGAGTTTTTTTAAAATACATTCATGGGATGAGGGCATTGCTGATGAGGCTGCATTTATTGCCCATCCCTAATTGCCCAGAGGGCAGTTATGAGTCAACCACATTGCTGTGGGTCGAGAGTCACATGGAGGCCAGACCAGATAAGGATGGCAGTTTCCTTCCCTAAAGGGCATCAGTGGACCAGGTGGGTTATTCCAACAATCGGCAATGGATTCACAGTCATCATTTGACTCTTAAGTCAGATATTTTATTGATTTGAAATTCCACCATCTGCCGTGGCGGGATTCGAACCTGGGTCCCCAGGACGTTATCTGGGTCTCTGGATTAACAGTCCAGCGATAATACCAGTTGACCATCGCCTCCCCTGGACGTGATCAGGGAGACGTGAGGCATGATCAGGAAGTAAGGATGCTAAAATAGAGAACAGCATATTAAATAAGGAGAGTGGGCATAAAGAAAATAAACAACATTAAAACAAAAAATCTTTAAAATGGGAGACTTAAAATGAGGACTGCCTGTACAGAGCAGTTTGAAGCTTGAACTAATCGGGAGATCTTGCGTGATCTGTGGAGAGAGGAAACAAGATGGTGTTTGAGGTCAGTGATCTTTAAAAGTTAATGCTTCAGTTGATTATCTTAAATGCCAAGAGATAAAAGGTAATGCAGATGCTGGAGAATCCGAGATAACAAGCGTGGGGCTGGATGAACACAGCAGGTCAAGCAGCATCATAGGAGCAGGAAAACTTGACGTTTCGGGCCTAGACCCTCTGAAGGGTCTAGGCC
>JAHRHZ010000084.1:15531014-15594467 GCA_024137785.1 Ginglymostoma cirratum
GGCCTAGACCCTTCAGAGGGTCTAGGCCCGAAACGTCAAGTTTTCCTGCTCCTATGATGCTGCTTGACCTGCTATCTCCAATGCCAACTTGGTTTTTCTCTGCATAGATGATACTAGACATGATTTTTGTTGTTTTTTTTCCAGATTTACAGACTCAACAGATGCTACCAGACCTGCTGTGTTTCTCCAGTGCACTCTGCTTTTGTTTCGGATTCTTAGCATGCATAGTTTATTGTGTTTATATGGGAACAATGTTATTTTTAAAGTAGCACTATTTAAAATGTTCTTTTGTAGTGAGAAGCTCTACTTTAATTCATTTTGGAGCTGAATGAATATGATTTTCTATCTTTGATATAAAAATTAGGAACATACAGATACTTAGTTTTTCCTAGTATATACTTGCTGAGAATTTAAAAGTTTCCAGATCTTTCTTCCTATGCAAAGCACAGTTCAATGCAGGTTTGACCTAGTTAAAGCCACTTAACATGAAGTTATAAAGAATGAGATAAATGGGTAAGTCAATAGCCATTGAAAGTTTAAGCTGAATCTTGTCAACTTTGATAGCTATAATTTTATTTAACAGGTTAAAATGCTTTTAATTAATTAGCACTGTGGAAATGCCTGTTCGTCATTTATAGTGAATGATGTGCTAGGGGTTTTAGAAAAAAAATCATTGCGTTTATCAAAATAGCACAGAGAACTTTCACCGTTGATACTTGGATAGTCTTTGTGATCCCAGTGTTGGGCCAGAAAGCCAGTCCCAGATTGCTAGCAGCAGGATACGCTCATCAATTTTGCCGTAGGTGGCCTCCTAATTGGCTGCCAGCAAGTCCATAGCCCAGTTAAGTACAGTGAGTATGCTCCTGGTGCTGCCAGTGCATTCTGAGTGCATGCAGCTCTGAAACTTCAGTAGTGCTCACAGAAAAGGTGTCTACTACAAAGGCAGGCAGGAAACACCCTCAAGGGTAACTGGGAATGGGCGATAAAAGCTGGCCCAGCCAATGGACCCCACTTCCAATGAATGAAT
This sequence comes from Ginglymostoma cirratum, assembly GCA_024137785.1. Taxonomy (NCBI): domain Eukaryota; kingdom Metazoa; phylum Chordata; class Chondrichthyes; order Orectolobiformes; family Ginglymostomatidae; genus Ginglymostoma; species Ginglymostoma cirratum. The sequence goes on from JAHRHZ010000084.1 coordinate 15,532,042, forward strand.
AAAATTGACCTCCAGAATGAGGTTCCCTAGTAGATCAAAGTTTTTTAAAACAAAATAGAAATTTGGGAAGGCCCTGCCAGTTGCTGGGCAACCCCTTGGTTTGAGGTGTGAAAACGAGGACTGCCTGATCTGCCTGAAACCCTCTTTGAGATCATGGAGCTTCGGGTCCACAGCTTGTCAGTTAGGGAGGGTGCTACCACAAAACTAGTGGCCTACCTACACCGGTAACTGGCAAAGTGCTGGCAGCCCTGTAAACTGATTCTCAATAGAACGTTTAAATGTATAAATTGACTGCCCACCAAGCACTTGCTATTGAGAAACTTCCCTGACAATGGGACAATGCCAGGGAGTCATCCCAATGTGTCCCCCAACATATTTGCCCCTCATTCCCACCAGCTTTGAGTATTCTGCTCTTGGTGAATAGAAAGGAGAAACTACTTTATGTAAAATGAGAAAAATTAGCTCCAGTGAAATATCTGGAAGTCTTATGACTGAGATTTCCCTCTTGACAATTAGATAATCATGAAGAATACTATCAGCTATTTGCCCTCCCAACCATCCTAATGAAGAAAGAATCAACCTAAATTGGAGCAAGACTGATTGGCTTGCATTCATGCATGCTAGAGAACTGCAGCCAGGTAGTCTGACTGAAGACAGAAAAGGAAAAGATGAAGACCTGTACCCTCGTATGTTTTATTGGAGGATAGGAATTCTACTTGTATCCATCTCAGTTGTTTTGAGTCTGAAAGATCCATTGAAATGGATTGGAGAATTTTACCATCTGATTTGTGTTGTTGCTTAACAGTGATAGTGAAATGGAAATGGAACCAGAGCACTACACCAATGGAGTCTTGGAAAACACCTCTTCTAGAATAATGAATGGCAACTATAAGCATGAAGAAATCCTGCAGACGGATGAGTCCAGCATGGGTAGGATGAGGCAGAGGGCTGGGTGCGCACACTTTATGAAAGAAATGAGGAACTGTTATTGGATCTGTAGACAAATGTGTTTGGAAAGGGAAAATGAGAGGAAGAACCTGTGCTAAACACTTGCATGAAGAAGTAGTAAAGTGAGATTCTGAACTCAACAATATTTCACTCTATTTTTCCCGAAAGTTGTATTGGTTTTTTTGTTTGCCTCAGTCCCTTCTTAAGTCCTCTGCCATTGTCTCTCCCATAAATAGATTTGATCCACTCCCTTTTTGAAGAACTGTGAACCCGTCACCACCAATTGCAATACATAACTTGATTTGTTGAATCATCTTTTAAGTCTTGGTCACAGTGGTGTTTGCATTATATCCTAAATTTAAGAAACCTTTCACTCTGCCTGACTTGCCCCACCCTTTTTGAATCTGGACCTGATTAAGCCTTCCTTTCCTTTTGTAACTGAAGGACTCTCGATTTTGAAAATGTACTCGTGCTTCACATAAAGGCCTACAGCACAGTTCCCATTTTCCAGCACTTGGCCCATTGCCTTGAAGTTGGCATTGCAAGTGCACATCTAAATATTATTTAAATTATCCTTGCAGGCAGTGAGTTCAAGAGTCCCACCACCCTCTGGGTGAAAAGGGTACATCCTTTGCAACAGTCATCTAAATCCAATAGTCATAAGATTCTTCACATCCCAGCTGCTGAAATGCAACACTGCCACCTTAAAGAATAAGTGACTACACCCTGATGGAATCTAAATACTATAGTCACAAGGAAGCCATTGTGCTCATCACACCTTTGGTCATCACCTCTTAGGTAGAACTATCCAGTCAGTCCCACTACCTTGCTCTCCCCCAGTGCCCAATGCATTTTTTTATTCCAGGTATTTATCCAGCTCTCTTCTGAAAGTTCCTAATGATTATACCTCCATTACCTTTCCAGGTATTTCACTCCAGATCACAGCAACTAACTGCATTAAAAGTGTTCTTCCTGTTGCTCCTAGTTCTTCTGCTGCTCCTTTTAAGCTCATATTCTCTGTGTAGTGATTGTAATGAGCTCAGTCAGGTGGACCTCTTAGAATATGTGTTCTTTGATCAGGGTTGTTAATCTGGTCCAATCCGGGAGCCCTGGCTGACAGATACGAACAGGAGTGTCAGGCATCCTCCTGTTCACTCAGAGCTGGCTCTGAGGGAGCTGGGCCAATGTCAAGGACTCTCCACATGTAAATAAAGGGTGACATGGTGACAAGATACCGGCTTCTGTGGAGTCATTTCACTTTGATCACTTTGTCTTTTTGTTCTGGCACTGGAAACCATTTTATTTCATTTACTCCATCAAAACTGTTCATGATTGAAACATAGAAAATAGGAACTGGAGTAGGCCATTTGGACCTTTGAGCCTGCTCAGCCATTCAGTATGATCGTGGCAAATTTTAAACTCCTCTGTCAAATTTCTTTTTAAACCTTCTCTACTGTAAAGACAATAACCACAAAGTCTCCAGGATCTAGGCATGACTGAAGTTCCTAATGCCACGATCATTCTTTTCTCCACCATCTTTAAGGCCTTAAAATCCTTCCTGAAGTGTGATGTCAATTGGACATAATATAGCTGAAGCCTAAGTAACACTTTATACAATGGTTTATAAAGCTAAGACAAGTGTTCATACTACCTTTTCATTTTGATTTGCCACCTCTGAAAATTTGTGTGCACTCGCACCAGGTCTTTTTGTTCTGCACCTCCTTCAAAATTGTGTCATTTACTTTATATTACCTCTCTGCATTTCTCTAACCAACTTGTACCAGCTTCACATTGTGCATTAACTTGATGCTGTATAATGTAATATAAAGTGGCCATAGACCAAACAGACCATAGTGCTGCTGTCTCATGGGTTGTTTAACCGGAGGATCACCATGCCATGGGCAAGGGGAGAGATTAAGAAGAAGAGTTCTTCATGGTAACCTCAGTTGGTGCAAGAGTTGATCCATGATGTTGGATTAATTCTGTATCACAAATCATTTATCCAGCCAACTGAGCTAACAGACCCCCATCCAGCCTGGCAGCATATACATCATAAAAACAATTCATTCAAGTCAAAGGGCCATGCTAATTTTTATGTTCCAAACAAGGCTTCATCTAACTTCATGAACATAAGCGTATTTGGAAGAAGGAACAGATGGTTATCTGGCATTTCCTTTGCCGGTTGCCTGAACAATTCACTGTAGAGACATCTTCATGATTGTGATCACTTTTTAGGTTAAAAAAAATGTTTCTTCTGAATTCCTGATCAATGCACAACTTGCATTCATGGTCTCCTGTTCCTATCCCTTCTCTGTACCCACCCCAGCCCCCAGCCACCACCACCACCAACCCTGGCATCTTTCTATCTACCCTATCAAATTATTTCATAATGTAAAAAGATTTCTAGCCAGTGACACTTCAGCTTTTTGTTTTTGTAGACAAAAGGGCTCCAATATGATATATCTTTCATAATAGATGTTATTTTTCTGATATCATTTTAGGACATCTTTTTTGCATCTTCTCTGGTGCACTTTTTTAAATAGAGGTGAGAACTGTCAATGCTGTAAATGGAATCTCATCAAGATTTAATACAAGTTCGACAGAATTACTTTGCTTTTAGTGCAGTCCCTTTAGAAATAAAAAATATTGCTTTGTATCCTTTCATATGGCTATATTAATCTGATTCATCACTTCTGTGGCCACCCCTGTACTGTATATTCATTTGCTCTGCGTTTTCCCTTTTCACCCTGTTATGTCCTCCTAAATACGTTACTATGCCCCTAATTGTTTCCTACAGTAGTGACTGGAACCAGGTTGACCTTGTTGCCTATGAAGTCCTTGATTGGTGTTGTTAACACGGGCTGTAAAACAGGTGATTTAGAATCTCCACTCTTCTGGGGACTGACTCCGAGCTGGCTAGCCACAGCCAGTATACTGCGCACAAGTAAATAAAGGGTGACTTGGTGACAGGATACCAGCCTCTGTGCAGTTATTTCAGTGGTGACAGGGGAAAACAGTATGTGTCTGAAGAACATTCGCTCGCAACAGTCATCTTGGAGTTGGGGTGAGCATTCCTAATATCATGCCTTTATTTGGGAAGCTTGACTTGTTTGATCCTGCCATCAAAGACTGGGCCCAGTATGTGGAAAGAATGCTATTTTTTCTGGGCTAATGACATTGAGGCAGATGAAAAACAATGAGTAATCTTTCCAACTACTTGCGACCTACAACATTTTCAGTTATACGGGGCTTAACTTTCCCTGAGGCACCAGACACCAAAACCTTCCAATAGTTAACTGATTTGGTTAAAGAATAATATGACCTCAAACCACCTCTAATCCTGAAACACTGTCTGTTTTATTCGGCTGTTGGAGAATCAGGAAATCCATATTGGGATTTTTGACGAAGTTAAGATGACTGGCAGAGGCATGTGATTTTGGGTTAACCTTGAATGAGATTCTGAGACACCGTTTGGTATGTGGGATTAATGATGTAACCATGCAGAAGTGCCTACTAGGTGAAGTCCAACTGGACTTCAGAAAAAAGCACTACGACTAGCTTTGTCATTAGAAAATGTGGGAAGTGGAGCATGGGAACTGCAGGGCATCCCAGTGGAAATGGACATCCTCACCTGTCTGACTGAGCTTGGGGAAACAGCACTTGAGTGTTGGCACTTGCAGAGCCACACACAGGGCATATCCTGAGCAGAGGAGCCCTCGGCCAGCCCACAGCAGAACCCCACAGCAAAGCCAAGTCTCGGCCAAGTGGATAAAAAGTTCTTCAGGATCTGGGCCGGCAAGCCATTGTTGTTGCTGTTGGTATGCAGACTCGAGAGAGCAAAGGCGTCCTATGAAGACTGACTTGAGTAGGAAAACTCATAGGCTGGTACTGAGGAGAGTGCACACCCTCAAAAGGTCCCCTACATGTGGGTTGCAACAACCAGACTGCTTAGCGACATCCAAATCAGAACCAATAAAAATTAATGTTTGGTTAAAAGGTCACCCAGTTCCAATGGAAGTCAGTATTGGTGCAGCTGTATCTGTAGTTTCAGAATCTGTCTTTACCAAGATTCACTTGGGTTTCCAACCCTTAAGATTGCACAAGACCTCAGCCAGACTGAGAACATGTGCTAGGGAACTGTTGCACATCAAGGGTATGACTTCGTTTACAGTCTCCTATGAGAAGCAATTGATGCAGTTACCACTGATGGTAGTAAGAGGCTCGGGACCAAGCCTACTGGGATGGATTTGGTTGAGAAAGATTCACCTCGATTAACTCAACACTTTTTGATTAGAAAATGGCTACCTCAGTGAAGTCCTAGTGAAATACCCAGAAATGTTTCAGGAAGAGCTTGGGACTGTCAAAGAGGCTAAAGCCACTTTACATGTTGACCAGAAAGCAATTCCGCAACTTTACATGGTCGCCTGGTGCCATTTGCCTTGTGGGCAAAAGTAGAGGCTGCAATGAGGTGGCTGGAGAGTGAAGGAATCATTAAACCAGTGCAGTTTGCAGATTGGGCACCGGTCATACCGATTATGAAGCCTGATGCCTCAGTTCGCCTTTGTGGGGATTTTAAGCAAATGGTAAACTGCTTCTTGCAGCTGGAAAAATACCTGATCCCTTGCATAGGGGATTTGGATGCAAAGTTGGTGGGGCGGGGCATGGTGGTGTGGGGAGGAGGGGGCGCAGTCCTTTACGAAGCTGGACATGAGCCATGCCTACCTGCAATTGCAACTGGATGAGTGGTCCCAGAAATATGCCACAATTAACCCCCCATAAGAGTTTATATCCATTTACAAGAATGCCATTTGGGGTATCGTCAGCCTGAACCCTTTCCAGCAGACCATTGAGAACATTTAACAAGGGCTTCCCCCAAGTTGCCATTTGTCTGGATGATGTGCTAATAACAGGGAAGACCATAAAGAGCACTTGGAGAACTTGGACATAGTGCTTAAACGTTTCTCCCAGGTGGGCATATGCTTTGGAAGGGAAGAATGTGTGTTCAATGTGTCCCAAGTGACCTACTTGGTTACAGAGTTGACAAAACAGAGTTACACCCGTTAGAAGATAAAGTGAGGACAATCAAAGGAGCTCCAGCTTCCATGTCTGTGTTGGAGCTTAACCCTTTCCTTGGGTTAGTAAATTATTATGGAAAGTTCATACATCACCTGCTTCCATCTTTGCATCCTGACACCTGCTATTGAAAAAGGGTCAGCTTTAGAAATAGCCATGTAGCCAAGAAGTAGCTTTTAGGGAAGTGAAAAAGCAGCTATTGTCATCTAAGATGTTGGCCCACTATGATCTGAAGCGAGAGATAGTGCTGACATGTGATGCCTCCCCGTTCAATATCACCAGTGGTCCAACAGAGAGAAAGGCCTGATAGCATATGCTTCCTGGACTTTGGCTGATGCTGAACACAAATATACCCAGATACAGAAGGAAGGTTTGGCGGTCATCTTTGGTGCAAAGAAGTTCCACCAGTACCCTTATGAATGGGAATTTGTCATTAGTAACAGATCCTGCTCAGGCTACTGAAGGAAGACAAGGGCTGTGCCGAATAGCTTCCAGTAGAATTCAGCATTGGGCCCTTATTCTCAGCGTGTACAAGTACGAGTTAGAACACGATCCGGGAAGCCAAGTGGCTAATGAGGATGCCTTGAGCCGCTTCCCACTGGTAGATACACCGTTGATGGTGGTGTCTCCCCTGGAAGTGTCCGTTCAGGTTTTCAACTTCCTGGACACACATACGGTCACTGCTGACAATATCCGACTGGACACAAAAAGATCCTGTCCTAGCAAAAGTAAACCAGCTGGTGGTATTGGGGGAGACTGAAGGGCCATCACAACCAGGATTGAAACTTTTCTGGAACCGACAAGACCAGATCACCGTAGAGGATGGCATACTCTTTGAGGGAGCAATGGTGATTGACCTGAGTAAAAATGCTGGCTGAACTCTACCAGGGTTATCCAGGGGTTTCCAAGATGAAGGTGCTAGAAAGAAGCTATATCTGGTGGCCAGGGTTGGATGCTGACATAGCTGTGTTGGTGGGGCAGTACCCGAAGTGCCAACAAGGGCATAAATTGCCACCAACGGCAGCCCCACATCCTTGTGAATGGCCGGGTAAACCCTAGAGTCAGTTATGTCGATTATGTCGGCCCCATCATGTGCTCCGTGTTCCTGGTCATTGTGGATGCCCATTCAAAGTGGTTGGACGTGCGTAAAGTCCTTAGCAAACTTCGGGATGACGATTTATAAGCCATGAGCATTGTTCATGATACGTGGACTCCAATGGCCACCAGAAGAAGAGGAGCGAAACCCTCCCAAGGGGCTCCGGACACAAGAGACGGGCTGTGGTCTGATGCACACTGTCTGTGTCAGAGTCCAAATCGGACCTGGGGTGAATAAATCGCAGAACAAGCTGAGAGAAAGACCAGGCCTACATCCCCGACTTAGCAGGGGGAAGAGTTGTCGTGATTGGAAGCAGGTGGACTTTGTTGACTGTGAGGTCCTTGATTGGCTTGGGTTAACAACCCCAATCAGGAAGCTCTGGCTGACCAATATAAACAGGAGATTTAGAATGTCCTCAGTACAGAGATCTGACTGTGAGCGGGCTAGCCACAGCTGGTGTACTGTGCAGAAGTAAATAAAGGGTGACTTGGTGATGGGGTACTGGTCTCTGTGCAGTTATTTCAGCTACTTATCCAAATTTTGTGTCATCTGTGAACTTTGACACTCTACGTACCCAAGTTCAGACATTAATGTATATCAAAAAGATAAGCGTCCCTAATATTGACCAATGGGAATACTGCTGTATTATAAAACAACCGTTAACTCACTGCTAATTCATGTTTTCTGTCCTATGGCCAAGTTTTGTCATATCTGCAATGTAATTGTTGCTTTAATCCCTTGTAGTTTAATCTTGCTAATAAGCATTTTATGGTATATTTTGCTTTTTAGAAATCCATATGTACATCACCCTTCTTCATTGTATCGTGAAAGGATTGGATCAGTCAAACTTGATTTGTCTTCAATAAATATATATTGAATTTCATTTATTAGCCCGAACCTTCCAACTTCTAATGAATTTTGTCTCTAAAGGTTTCCCAATCACTAAGATTAGGCTGACTGCTGGCTTTATCCCTGTCCACTCTTATGAACTGTTCTCTGGCAAATCCCCCATATGTGGAGAAGGTTGCAATCAGCCTTATTTCATTCAATAACTCTGATCTGTCTGGACCGGGTGACTTTTCTCCTTTGTGTACTTCCAACCTTTTAAATGCCTCCTCTTTACTTTTTTCCTCTATCTTTTTTTATCCCCTATCCAGTATTGATACTACATCCTTTGGGCTATTAACAAAATACTATTCTCTACTGAATACAGATAACAAGTACCTCAGACATGTCCTGTGCCTCCAGAATCTCCCAAATGTTTTATTTTCATGTCCGTTCACAGTGCCTTAGATCTTGCATTTAATCCCCAGTGTCAATGAAGAACCTTGTTTTATCTTTTTTTTTTCAGACACAAGACCATTGATAATTCACACTTACAATCACACAAACTCCAGAACTTTACTTTAGTAATGTCACTGTTTTGTTTTTGACTATTGTTTTGCTGTTTTTGTTTTTAGCAGACCTTTAGATTTGTGTTGGGTCCTAATCTACTCTCTGATGCTTCCTTTTCCCCTTCTTTCCCCCTTCATAATGATTTTTTTTTCAATTATTCAGTTAGGTTCTCTATTAAGTACCTTACATTTGTTACAAACCTCTCATTGTTTCTTTTTACTCCATCCAGGGAATTCAAGCATTTGGTGCCCTGTTCTTGCCTGTCTTGGGAATGTGTTTGTTTATACAGAACCTGATGCATCTTCTCTTTGAAGGTTTCCCATTGTTCAGTTAATGTTTTGCCTACCAGTGTTTGATTCTAATTCTCATGGGTTTGATCCCTTTTCAAAACTCTGAACTTAGCCCCTCAAGTATTTTTCTGCTTTTCTTTTCATCCTTCTCCCTCACCTGAAGAATCCACCCTTGACTTTTCTGTCCATCCCATCTGAAACCTTCCTAACCTGTCCAAAGTGCTTGAGTTTGTCATCACTTCCCAAATCCATGCCCTTTCTTTTATTCAACATTTAGATTTCTTCTTTGGATTTCAGCCCCTTGTACATGCTGAAACAGATGCAATTAGACTGTGACCACAATAAATGATCCCTTCTCCTCTTTCTCGACCTCTCTGTAGCCTTGACAGAATTGATCACATGCATCGCTCTTTGCTTAATCCAACTTAGTTGGACTGTCTTCACCTAGTTCCATTTTTTTCTCTCCAGTCATAGCCAACGCCATTTAACTGGAGTAGATTCCCTGCACTGTAACTTTCAACATTTCCCAGGGATCTTTCCCTAGGTCCCATCAGCATCTCATAGGTATGTATCCTTTGATGACAACATGAACAAACACAACTTTTGGTTTCATAATACTGATGAACTAGTTCTACCTCATTACTATATCTCTTAACCTGTTGCTTATCTGTTCTGGTAGAACAGAAATTAACTCTGGCTAAATATTGGAAGACCAAGACCCGTTGACATATTTCCTCACCACAAATTCTGTTCTGTAAACATCAACTCCCTCCCTGACTTTGGGAGGGAGACTGAACTAGACCTTGATGTTGTGTTTGACAGCAGGATGACATTCAGATCTTACATTTGCATTGACAATGCTGCTCTACTTTGAGCTCTGTAATATCGACCAATTCTGTCAATCTGATACTGAAACACTCATCCACACATTTTTACCTCTAGACTTGACTATTCCAATGTTCTTCTGACCATCTTCAACCCAACATAACCTTGTCCTTGACCTAAACTGTGCTTGCCATTTATCACTTGCACCAAGTCCCATTATTGCTGCAGTGTTCACTGGCCTACATTTATTCCCTAGTCAATAATGCCTCAATTATAAAATTCTCATCCCTCTTTTCAAATCCCTTTGTGGTCTTCCTCTCTCTATCTCTGTGACCTCTTTACATCTCTACAAACCTTTGAAATCTCCAATATTGACCTCTTGACCAATATTGACCTCTTTAATCACCTAGCCGGAAATATTACAGATTTTGTACACATTTCGCTGTACCCCTGTACTTGAGTATAGATGACAATAAAACCCAAATCTAAAATCCATTAAGTTTTCTTTAAGCCAAATCTGTTTATTGCCACTAATCTATGTGCACGTACTAACTTCCATGCCTTCAAATCAGTGCCTTTATTTACTGTGCTGCATGCCATGTGTACGCCAAAACTATGCTTCACATCTACCCACTGTTTGATTCTCAGAGGAGGAAAAAAAATCACCCAAGCTCACTTGCCCCACCCACAAGATGGAATTTCAAGTTTGAATGAGGGAAGATTAGCTTGACTGTCATCCTGGAAGAATATCTAGCACTGGCTCACCACAAACCCTATTACAAACAAGGAACTCCAGAACCACTGTTTCTCTCTTTGCCTTACTGATCTGACTGTGTTCTTCCCTCATTTCCCCAGCGCACCTACCAGTTATTTCCATTGTCCTTTAACATTGCATGACCTGAACATTCCACTTGGTCTTGATGTTAAAGGGTTTAACTAGTATTGCAAAATTTGAAAGCACAAAGACCACAGTATGACTTTAAATGTAGAGAAATATCATGAAGTTTGTGGATAAACCAAAAATAGATGGGAAGGCAAGTGGTGAGGATGATATACATACAGTCTGCAAAGGGAATAGACAGGTTAAGTGAGTAGGCACATGGAATATATGTGGGAAAATGTGAGGTTGTGGACTTTGGCAGGAAGAATAGAGGAGCTGAATATTATTTAAATAGAGAAAGACTGCTGAAAGCTGTAGCACAGAAAGATTTAGGAGCCCTTGTGCATAAATCGCAGAAAGTTAACGTGCAATAGGGAAGACAAATGGAATGTTGGCCTTTATTTCTAAAGAGAATGGATTATATACATAGGGAAGTCTTGGTAAAACTGTACAAGGCACTAGTTAGACCATATCCAAAATGTGAACAGTTTTGGTCACCTTGTCAAAGGAAAGATATACTGGCATTGGAAGCAGTCCAGGGATGGTTCACTCTGTTGATGCTGGGTATGGAGGGACTATCTTATGAGGAGAGGTTGAATAGATTGGGCCTGTTCTCATTGAAGTTTTGAAGAATGAGATGACATATTGAAATGTGTAAGATTCCTAGGGAACTTGACTGGATAAATGACGAGAGATGTTTCCTCATGTAGGAGAGTCTGGGACCAGAGAGCATGATCTCGGAGTAAGGAGCCAGCCATTTAAAATAGATGACAAGGAATTTCTTGTGTGGGTAGCGAATCTGTTTAATTCTTCACTGCAGAAGTCTGTGGAACTATGGTTGTTAAATTTATCTCTGCTTTGAATATACTTTTAATCAGTAAGGGAACTGAGGAATTGGGGAAAAGGCAGGAAAGTCGAGTTAAGGATTCAGATCAGTCATGAATTCACTGAATGGTGGAGCTGACTCAGTGGGTGGAATGGCCTACTTCAGCTCCCATGTCTTATGGTCTTACGTGCATTATACAAATAATCCCCGTGCTTTAATTCCACTTAGGATCACACTTTGTATTGACTGTCCATATGCGCACCCAGACAGGATAGACTTAGTTTTATTTACACATAAAACAAGATAACATTGCATTGCTCACTCTGATGCCTTTCTTTGTGATATTCTTTCTCTGTGCCATTTCCCTATTACGCATTCTAATTCCTACCTTGCCTCAAATTCCTACTCCCACTGAATCAAACAGTCTTTGCTCAGCCTTAATTACGTCTGTCCTCAATCCCACTACATTGCACTGTCTCTGTCAGTTCCAAACTTACTTCTTAAATCACTCCAGCTTCCTGTTTACCCCCCGCTAAATTGCACCTCGTTCATTATAGACAGTGATTCCACGCAAATATATAGACCCAGATTTTAAGGCCGGCGCTAAAATGACTGCACCGACCATTGACCTTGAGTAAACTGCGTACAAAAATCAGGCAATCTCTGAAGTGGATTTCACTTCCCAGTATGGGTTTGGGTCTGATGCCAATCCATGGTGATTTCTGGGCATCCAGCAATAGTGCTGTCATCAGCAGGACAAGCAGCCAGTATTCTTGCAAAATGCTAGCCGGGAAAAAAAGCACTGATTATCAAACTTTTCAAGATAAGTTGACTTAGAACACAATTATTATTGGAGATTTGAGGTAGAGGGTAACGCTCATAAACATTTTAAAAATTAAATATTTTGATGAAAAGATGTGTAATTTTTAATTATTCTGAAATTTGGTGTGCCATATACATAAAATTAGTTTCCCTTCACAGGACCAGTGATGTCTTTCAGTAATAATTATGAACAAAGGGTGTCAGTGAAAACTCCATTTGCACTTCGTTCAACAAGATGTATCTTTTTTAGGTGTTTCAAAAGTGAAACGATGCTCATGAAGAGCAGGTCTTTGTCAGTGCACTGACTCTTGATTGATTGTATACTGGTTGAGCTCAACAGCACATACTCTGGAGAAGCATTGAATCACTGACAGCACTTTCTGGATTTCAACCTTTTTCCTATGCACATGCAGACTCTAGAATGGGCTATCAGAGGTGTAATGATGTCGAATGCTAACAGTTTTGCAATCATCAATAAACCTGGACCCTCTCCAATACCTTATCAATCTCATCATTTTCACTCACCTGCCCCTGAATCCAACCATCACCCATTAATTCTAACTATTCCACTTCAAACTCACTGTTTTCTTCAATGCTCCTTAAATTGTACCATGCTTCATCAACAGCATGTTATCTATTGATCATCATTGCATCCTCAGGTTATTCTTTCTCCTGTGTCACTTGCAATGATTTAATTTCAGTTCATGTCCTTTTGATGCTCGTCAGCAACAGGCAAAGGTTTTTGGAAGTGTAGTCTGGCCCCATCCTCTGAGCTGCGTTTTCTGATTCTGCCTGATTTTTTTTTTCTCTCTCTCTCTCTCTCCAAGGAGTATTTAAGTTTCTCCCTGTATGTGATATGTTTGCTTCCAAATCTTTGACACTTGTGCAGCCTTCTATAGCTCTCTGCCCTTCCAACCTAAATCCTAACCAGCAGCGAGTACTCAAATCCTCTTTGCTTTCAATGGTACCTAAGTTTTCCAAGTGCTATGAACATTTACAATTTATGCTGACTCAATCATAAGTATTAATAATGTTTTAAATGTGCCCTTTAATAGTTGTAGCAATGAATAATGAATTTAAATTGCAGAACATTTTTAATTTTCCCTTTGGCAATTTACTTGTATCATCCCTTTTCTAACCTGTTACACTGTGGCTGCTTTAGGCAATTTGTTTGCTAAAGTTTGCATAGAGTCTACAGACCTCCAGCCCTTTTGTCCCCACTAGCCACCTCAATCTAACTGCACTAAATTATTTTTTGCATTTCTTCTCAACCCCAATCAACGTCCAGGCAGCAGCCCCTGCTAAATTTTTACGTTCCTCCCTTTGTACACTTGTTACCAGAAAATGCAGCCCCAGATCCTTGCAACTCTCTTCACCACCTCACTCTTGTGTGCAGCTTCCACAGGAAAATATTACCTGTATCTGTCAGATCCCTTCTTTATCGCCGTCTTTACCTGACATAGAAAAAGAAAACGAGAAAGACAGCAACCGTAAATGAAGAGAAAGGGAATGAAAAGTAGGTGAAACAGATAACTGAAGAGGAAGATAAGACCAGAAAAAGAAAAGCTGAAGAATTATAATATCAAGTCCACATCGACCCTCCAAAGAGCATCCCACACAGACTGTCCCCGTTTCTGTAACTCTGCATTTCCCATGGCTAATCCACCTAGCCTGCACATCCTGGATACTATGGGCAATTGAGCTTGGCCAATCCACCTAACATGCACATTTTTGGACTGTGGAAGGAAACCGGAGCAGCCAGAGAAAACCCACACGGACACGTGGAAAATATGCAAACTTCACACACAATCACCCAAGGGTGGAATTGAACCCTTACATGGTGAGGCAGCAGTGCTAATTGTGATGCCCAAAGAGTAGAAATAAAAGAAAATACAAATAGACCACAGCATGCACCAGGAATAGGTCCTCTCCTCCAATTTATCATGACAATTGCCATAAATGGCCCATTGATACAAGAAGACTTGCACATTGAATATCTTAGCTATAAACATTGCTGCCATATTGCAGCTAACTTCTGACAGTAAAGAGTACAGCAGAGCAATGCATGTGTGTCAGCATTTAACCAGATCGTTTACTTGACATTCATTCATTGAACTCTGTAGTGTCCAAGTAATAAATATTTTGCCACGATCTTTTGGTTAAAATACAGTAGTTGACTTGAATGAAATCCGCAGAGTTTGAAATAAAAACCTACATTTTATTTGTGTCATCATAGTGATCAACCTTTTGACAATTCTTTGATACCCTTGTATAACTTATATCTTTTGATTATAGAGGACAGCTGCCCTCAGCGCCAGCTCTGTGGAGGTAACCAAGCTGCAACAGAACGCATGATCCAATTTGGACGAGAGTTGCAAGCCTTGAGTGAACAGCTTTGCCGTGAATATGGAAAGAATGCTACACACAAGAAAATGTTACAGGTTTTGCATTTGCTTCTATTTACTTTGAAAGTCGTACCAGAGGGCCCCATTGTAAACTTTCTGACTGTTAAAACAGAAGGACATTAAAAAGGAGCTGGAGTAGGCAGGTCAGCTTCCAGACCCTGCCCCACCATATACTACATGATCATGGTTGATCTGCCCTTGGTCTGAACTCCTTTTTTTTGTCAGCTCCTCATGGCCCACAACTCCTCATTATTTCAAAATCTATCTACCTCTTCTTTAAATAATTTCAGTGATCTAACCTCCTTAACTGTCTGGAATGGAGATTTCCAGACATTCACTATCTTCTGAGAGAAGGAATTCCCTTGTATTTCCATCTTAAACAAATGTCCCCTTATTCTGTAACTATGTCCCTAATAGGAGATTCCCTGAAAAGTGGAAACACCTCAACGTCCATCTGGTCAAGCAGGAATCTTGCGCTTGAATAAGATCACCCTTCATTTTTCATGTTCTAATGAATAACCTGTTTAGCCATTCTTGATAAGTCATCACTTTTCATCTCCGGAATCAGCCTAGTGAATCTCTTTTGATTTGCCTCCAATGCCAGATAATTCTTTTTTAAAATTCAGAGATAAAACTCTACATCATACACTAGGCCTCAAATGCCGTCACCACCCTGCACTGTTGTAACAGGGGTTTAAATTGCAACCTCCTAGCAGTGAAGGGGAAAATTCCATTTTGTATGTGGCTTCCAAAAAGTGTGTTTCCAAAGCAACACCAAATATTCTACTTCACTGACTGCACCATATGAAGTACTCTGCACTCCCTATGAGACATCAAAGTTTAGAACTACAGTTAAAATGCCAGTTTGGTTTTTTTAGGTATTTTTAGAAACCATGCCTAATCTACTGTTATGCTTTGACTGTTTTACCACGGAGAGTTATCGATGACTCAATACAACCGCCGTGCACATGCAGCCACTGATATCACCTGGCAACAGGACCGGCCACAGAAAGTGTCTTTGTACCATTGACATCACTCCATTCTGTGCTGGTAAGGGTTAGTATTCAGTGAGAGCAAGACATAGGCCAGTGTCGAGATGGCTTAGGGTGGATTTACATGGGGAATAAAGGTGAGGGGGCCTGCAATTGGAGATAACCTCCTTTTCTTTTGTCAGGTTGTGATTCGACAACTGGCGGAGAATTGGAAACCTGGAGGAGAATAGGATAGAAAGTGAGGCTGCTAGGAAAAAATAAATTTTATTTATTCTGTGTTACAGGCTACTTTATTTTACATTCAGGCTGCATCCTTAGACTGGCAGTTGCTTCCCATCACTTGAGAGTGCTTGAGGGTTTGCTTTATTTTTTCTGTTTGTCCCACCTCGAGGTGGCATTGAACTCTGTCATTTTGCCATAGGACTTGGAAGAGGGTTGTAGTTAAATATTATTTAAATGGCATTCACACAGGCTCAGAGAAAAACATTTGACAAAGTGATTTAAAATGTTAAAAGAGCTAGACTTTACAATATTTGGAAGATATATTCAAAAAATAAGCCTTTTGTTAGCTTGATTAAATGTTTCATGGTATTGATAGATCTCTCGTCAGAAACCAGGCAGGTGTTGTCTGGCAAAAACCCTTTCTTCCGAGTTCTGAATGTAGAACATAAAACCGAGGTCAAAAGTACTCACTGGCAAACAAGCTTTTTGGCCTGATGAACCACAATGGCAAGTTATTGTCAAATTTGAAGGTTTAGAATGCAAAATGATTATTTAAATCAAGTAAGACAAGTCACAAATGGTGGAATATTTAAATGTTAACGTTGTTTTCTGATGAACTAAATGAGTATAATTGTAACTATTACTCAGTATGTTCAGTTTCTGTAATATTAAAGCAGGTTACATATTTGTATCTTGGCCTTGTATTTTAAGTTGTGCTGTCATATACATTTCTCCAGCCTTTACAAAGGCAGTTTAAGAAAGCGCAGGATAAAGTCAGACACAAATCATTTAAGCTACTTTATTTTATCATGAGGAACATACAGAGCAGTTGTTACAATTGGATTTGGCTTAATCGAATTAGCATAAGTTGTCTTCATGTAATAGTAGAAAATAATAAGCAGGCTGTGCCCATCTATATTAGTGGATTACCTTGCTTGACCTAAACAAAATAACTTCTAATTGCCCTTCTCTGTTGCAACCTTATGAGTTTGGTAATTTTTTTTTTTAAATGGCTCTCTTCTGACCACTACTGAGGCTGGCATGTAGCCCTGCACCTTGAACCAGGAAAATCCAACACAATAAATGTAGGTGCTGAGATAGAATAATAAATTGTGTAGGTTTTTTTCTGTTTTTGAACCTGTAAATACACTTTACTTTGAAAAAACTAACCTTTAAAACTTTTCCAGACCTTTTTTAGCAAAAACATTAAAAATTCTCAAAAGCTGATACCACCTTACTTCAGAGATAGTAGGAACTAGCGATGCTTGATGTACTGTGGTAACATGGTGTAGAGCTGGATGAACACAGCAGGCCAAGCAGCATCAGAGAAGCTGGAAAGCTGACGTTTCGGGTCTGGACCCTTCTTCCATTTCTGAAGAGGGGTCCAGGCCCGAAATGTCAGCTTTTCTGCTCCTCTGATGCTGCTTGGCCTGCTGTGTTCATCCAGCTCTACACCTTGTTACCACCTTACATCAGTTGGATCATGAGATGTACTTGTGCGTCAGAGCATAGCTCAATTCACTGCCTATTTTACCTTTGAACATTGCCATGTGGAGCTGTCAATAAAAAAATCTCAACTGAAGAACAGCATTTGTCAATGCATGAGAGCAAGTTTTCTGTTGTTTATGATGGAGATGTATACATTTGAGAAGTAACAGGTAAAAGTTAAATAGGAAGGGAGGAAGCCTGATGGTGATGAACTTTGTTTTCATTGTTGCTAAAACTAAATTTGTTTTAATCTTTCTTCTCCAGGATGCATTTAGCCTGCTAGCATACTCTGATCCTTGGAGCTGTCCAGTTGGTCAGCAGCTTGATCCTATCCAGAGGGAACCTATCTGTGCTGCCCTTAATAGTGCTATTTTAGGTAAGCAGCAAAGAAAAAAAGGCAAAAGTATCTTGTGTAGCTTTGCTTCCTGAAATGAGTCTAATTTCTACCACAACCACAAAAGAATGCAACATCCCACACCCCAAAGGAAGACTGAAAAATGGTTCATGAATAAAAAAAGAACATGTTGGAGAAACTGAGCAGGTTAGCAGAATCTGTGGAGAGACCGAAACAGAGTTAATGTTTCGGGTTCAAAGGCTGTTCTTTGGAATATTTCCAAAGTATAGTCATTGGACCTGAAATGTTTAACTCAGTTTCTCTCTCCACAGGTGCTGCCAGACCTACTGAGTTTTTCTAGCTTTTTCTTTTTTACTTCAGATTTTCAGCATCTGCAGTATTTTGTTTATATCTGAAAGATGTCTCAACCTGGTATTGATTCAGGCTGTTTCTCTCAAAACCCTGCTGGTCTTGTGTAACATGTTATGTCTCTTACATGTGTAAGTCAGGTGCTAAATGCCTGTTTTCGGACTCCGTTGCCCTATGAAATTACATGCCAGTGAGTGGCTGTTTTGCTTCACTTGAAAGTCTTGGTCTCCCATGTGGTCCCCATAAAGTAAGAGTTTTGTTTTTGAGAAAATTGTAAAATTAATTCCTGCGGTACTAGGAAGACCAGGTATGTTTCCATAAATCCACATTAATTCCAGTGATCCCAGATCCCTTTGTCACTCCACTCACTCTGACTCTCTTTCCAGGCCCCTTAATGCAATGAAATAATTGATCGCATCAGCTATTTTAGTTCGTTGCAGGATAAGTGTTTGGCTAGGCCCAAAAGTTCTTGCCCTACTCTTCAAACATTCCATCTAAGACATCACATCTGAAAAACCATATGTCCAGCAGTACGGCAGCACTCCCTCAGAGGGAAATTGTTGTTGAATATTTTTTCTGACATTTGCCAAGCAATCTTCAAATCTCCAAATTAAATTGGGTGAGTGAACTAAAGTAAAAATTCATTGTATTGTCATTAAATGGTATCGGACCTGACCTGGCCTTATGACATGCCCCAGTCTTGTTTGGGATGCTGGTTTTCTGCTTCTTAGTAACCTCAACCTTTATACTAAGCTATGCACACGCTAAATATCTGTTCTAAAAGTGCTATCTGGAGAGTGGGAAGCAGCTTCCTCTGGCAGAATCCAGTGGATTTGAAACTAAAATCAGCTGTTCTGGTCTATGTTGCTGCCCAGAATACCGGATAAAATATTTGCCTCAATGTAAAGGAAATCGAAAGTAATCTGATTATCCCCTCTTGTAAGTACACCTTTTGGGAGGAGGAAAGAGCAATTTAAAATGCATTACTTTAAATGTGATGAAGTGGAAATGACTGTGATCTATAGGGTTTGTTGGACTGTAGTGGTTGTCATTGTACGAGATAAAACTGTTTTTGTTCTTTCTCACAAAGAATCTCAGAATCTGCCAAAGCAGCCTCCATTGATGCTTGCACTGGGCCAGGCCTCCGAATGCCTCCGACTGATGGCACGTGCAGGGATTGGATCCTGCTCATTTGCCAGAGTGGACGACTATTTGCACTAGCTGCTGTGGCAGTGGAAAGACCTCAAATACTGCCCCTCACCTCCTGTTCAAGACGTACAACAACCCCTCCCCTCTTGAAGACCATCGCACTGCCCACCAGACGGGTGCTGACCATTTTCCTTTCTTACCTGCATCCTTGTTACATTTTATCAGGTTACATGACTGAATGCATTGCATTTTGAAAGAGATCATGGGTGCAGTAATGCACAGTACAAACGTAGCATATTTCTTTGATTTTTATTTAGTCATTGAATCACCAGTATTTAGCCCTGGAGGTTTTGTCCTGCGCTAGCCTCTATTGTTTACTGGTTATCATAGGGCTGTAACAAAACTCATGTATTTTGAAGCTTTAATACTTTACATTATTTAACAAGGCTGAAAAATGTCTTGGGTTTGTAGCAGCATTACCCGATGCAGTTTTATTCTCCAGCATTAATCAGTGCTTCAAGTCCAGGCCCCATTTCCTTTGGCAAAAATTCATAGACACTCAAAAGCTTTGGTATATACTGTTGCCAAAGCCTTGAATTTTCCCTCTGTTTCATCTAATCCTTTGCCAAAAAAATACAATTCTTGGTTTGTTACAGCCCCAGTAATCAACCACATTTGGTTTACATCACCATGTTCTACCTGTGTATATTTGTGTGGAACAATGCTGCTCATCATCACGTTTGGTTTTGCTTTCCTGCCTTCAGCCTTTAGTTGCACAGCCATAGCTTCCACTTGTTTCTTACCGGAGGTTTAACATCAAAGCCCACAACATGTCAGAGAGTTCTGGGCAGCCTCCTACTTCGAGCTCCCTCATTGTCCTCCACCAGGCCTTCCTTTTCAATGACAGTACCACCAATTCTCTAGGTCATTTGTCAGCAACAAATACTGTTAGGGTAGGGAGGGAGGTAATGGTAGCCAAGTATAATGTGGGTATAAAGTTAACAAACTTCAAGAACCAAGGAAACTAAGGCAAAGGCCAATTCAGCAGTTGAAATATACATCTCTGCAGATTTACTACACAACGTCCTTCTTTGGAAGGATTTACTAAATGTTTTACTATAATGCCGCTGGGGAAGTTAGTTGACTAGTGACTGTTTTCGTTGGTTTCTGATTACCACAACATTGTAAATTTACAGCTTACAACTACAATGTTATTAATTGAACAATCATCTCTGGGTGGGAGGTGGCAGGTTGTGGGGGGCGCGGGAGCCACTCTGATAGTTTGTAAGCTAATAACCTTTCAATCAATCAATTAGTCATGCCTGTCCAGTTAGCCCCACCTAAAAGCTACATGAACAAAATCATAAGATTACCACGGCAATATAAGTCACCAAAGAAATATCAGAATGACAGAACACCAGACATGAGCCAAGAGACTTAATATGCTGGAGATTCCTGTGGCTGCTGAGAATATCATAAAACAGCAATCTAACTACTTGGAATTCATCAGTTCTATATATAACTATACAGAGAGAAAAATGTTTCTAATTGGACAATTAGCAGTGACCATGAATCAAACAGATTGAGTAGTTATTCTAAATAGTAGCCTGTAAAATCTGAATAGGAACTGGACTGTGTAACTGCTTCATTGTGAGCTACATTGTGGAATTGTTCACTTAACAAGTTTGGATTGACATGTTAGCTTTTAATAGTGTTTTTTTTAAGTGCAAATTGGGATGATGCATTTGGGTTTTAATAGTTTTAAGAAAATAATACCATTACCTCCTCTTCTAAACGTATTTTGTATTGGTGCTATTCTAAAACAGATTCACTGTGTCTTCTCCCAACATTTTATGCTAAATTCAGTTCCTTTGTCCCTGAATTAAATTAGATATAGTTTCCAGAGAATTTCAAAGAGGAAGCGTGCATGTCTCTGTATCAGCACACATTCAGACTTGTCCATTGTGGACATGACTGTAAAATAACACTGCTCGGCAAAATGAGGTTTTAATGCCTGTGGATTTGCATGAACCTATGTTAATTTTCTCACCATCTTGTTGACTTGCCTGAGGGACTGTAACAATGCTTCACTTTCAGAGTGGAATGAGGGAGCCAAAATGACACATGTAGCAATTGCAGGAAAGGATCATGTTCCTGAACACAATGTCAGTGGAAGATGGAACCACTTTTTGGCAATACTTGAAAATAAAATATGAAGGATAATGGGCAACTTGTGCAAGACCACTAAAGTATATGAGCAATTGCCATTTTAAGGTTCAGTTAATACAGTACCTTCCATTTTCAAGAGTTTTTGACATAGTATGGACAATAAAAAGTAGTTTTGGATCAATTATACTTTAACAAACCTCTTCAAAGAATTTAGTGATAAATTATAGGATGGATTATTGGTAAAAACATACTTCCTCAGCTTTAGCAAAGTTGTCATTTGTAACCGACATGTTGCCTTTTAACTAGTAATAATTTCTTAAAATATTACAAATCAACGTTAGCAGTACAATGCAGTTACTTTTTTAAAAGAAGTTCATTCCATTGTTTATAATTTTCTCCTATAATTCCCTCCCCATTCTCTCCCAGCTATTGTGGGAATTGTTCTCTGCCAGTGAGACCAGCTAGCTTTCCCAGGTCTCTGCAGATTCCACATTAATTTGCTGCAGGGAGGTACAAAGAACTGATCTGGTATGATGTCTGACCTCCATTCAGCTCAGCCAGTTCTTAAAGTTTGTAAAGTATGGAGTGCAGCATGTGACTACCCATTGCTGTGCTATATTGTGCAACATATGGGAAAAATCTCTATTTGTATTTAATGTTTACTGAGCATTTTAGTTATTGAATTTGATTGGGAATTTCAACATTGCATGTTTTTCTTAAATGTACATGTTAATATCTAAGCACTTGTGCAATCCATAATGTCCAAGGAATAGACTTGTAGTTACAAAATCCCTGTTAATGCAGTGATGATGCCAAATTTCAGCTCGCCGAGTTGTCAGAAGCCAGATACTTCCTGTCATCTATACATGCCATGCTTAAATAGCAAATATGCACACTCTCACACACACGCTGATACTGCTGATACTGACATCACCCAATGTTCAGATCTTCACTAATGTAACTGAGATAATTTGACCACTATGATTGTTTTTCTCTGCCACTGATTTCCTCATGAGGCCCCCTTGTTGCCTGCTTCAAGAGGATTTAAACACTGATGTCTTCAATGTAACTTTATGATTGCTTGACTGAAAATGTGACAGAGCCCATCACTTTGTTCTACCAAGTGTGACTGTAGCTAAGTTAGTGAAACTTAACAATGCTACTCGACTAAAGTAAAGCACATTTTCCCCACTGAAGCCAGGATTGATCTTGAGGGAATGAAATTGGGTCAGTGATGTGTGAAGAAAAATCCTTGAAGTTGTTTTCTGCATCCATGGAAATTACTGACTAGTCCCTGACTGAGCCTGATTTTATCTGGACTCTGGCATAAAAATAAATGAGGGAAGGGAAGTGATCCAATAAATCACTCGTCTGGAAGAATGACAAAAATTGCCGTAATTTTATAGCCTAATACAAAAGAAATAAAGTTGCTAGTAGAGTTTTTGCAAAGTTTGGAAGCCATTATGATACCCTCTCAGCTAGTTGTCTTAGATACCACTACAGGAAACACAAATCAATTTTGAATGATGGTCTCTAACACTGTGCAGTTTTGACAAATAAGCATAAGTGTAGTATGAGTCACACAAAATGATTTGAGGTTTGACTTGCATTTGGCATTTTTATTTTCAGAATATCTGACTAAACCAATCTTAATTTTAGTTTTTGATAAGATTCATGGGGAATTTGAAGCTCTCATAAATTCAACCTTCATCTTTTGGAAGCTTCTACTATTTAAATACGTAAGTCAATGTTGATTTTGGTTGTGCACTGATTAGACTTGCCTTAAAGTCAACGCCTTCCTTGTACTTGGATTTGACAGAGGATTAATTAAAAGGGAGTTATATGGAATTGATCTGCAATCTGATTTTTTAAAATTACATGACAGTTGTTCATCCACCGTAAGTGAAATAGATGTATATCATTTGATATGATTTAATTAAGAGCATCATGCAGAAGACATTCTTTGTAGATTTCCCTCTTCTGCTACAGTACATTCAGTGATGTTACAGTGAAGCAATTTGTGCATAACCCACTTTCTCCCACTGGAGGGGAAGGGAATTTCACATTTGTTTCTACTAATTACTGAAGTATAGAACTTAAGTGTTAATAGTAGACTAAATTATGCCAAATCATTTGTAACTATTGACTTTTAAAGAGGTATAGTAGGTTCCAATTGCTGGATGGCCCAGTCTTGCTGAAAAATAATGACTTAAATAAACAAATAGGTAATAAAGAACCTACCTTGAAAAATATGGGTTGTGGATATTCCATTTAAGGTCACTCTTAATCCGATGATAAATCCAACTTAAGTGAACACTGCAGTTACTTTAATATGAATTTAATCAAGGTAATGTCTGACCACACTTTGTTTCAGATTTTTCCTTTGCTATTGGTTACAGGGATTAGTTCAGTCATTTCTCCTACAAAACCATGTCAATCAATTATGCTGAAAAAGATCAGCAATTTAGTTCTTTAAGAAAAAATATATAATTATTCAGAAAGGGAGTGTCATGTTTATCGAGTGTGGCCCAATAATGATTTCTAACTAACCCCGGCTGGTACTACAGTAACACTATTTTAGCCACAGACGAAGTAGAAAATGGTGTACACAATGCAAGTAAATGTACCTCGTGTATGTTCACTTGGCATCTAGCACCATTCAGTAACCAAGGAAATAAATAAAGCAATCACAACAACCAAAAAACTTGCACATTCTGCTTTTTGTCTTGCCATTTTAGCAATAACAGCACAATGCATGTGCCATCTGTCTGAATATGAGGGTCATATGCTCCACTGAGCAGAAATGGAATTGAAATAGCAAATCAGGATGTTCAATTGGCCAAATATGGCAAAAGTCAGACAATAATTACTTAGTAAAAGAAACATTTTCTGCAATTACCCTGTTCATCAGGCGCTCTCATGATTTTTTGTAACTACGTTCCCATCCTTTTGAAAATACATTGAACCAGCAATGGGAAAGTTTGGTCAGTTTCTGATGCTGGATAGCTTACGGTCTGCTGGTAACCTGCAAATTGATATTACATCAGTATGCCCTTTTCTGGAGATCCAGCTATACATTGGTGGTCTTGAAATTTCATACTGACTTATAATTGGAGAACACTTTTTAAAAATTATACCGGGCTTTCGAATAAATATTTCTTTTCTGACTGGCTGCTGATGACCTTTTTATATATAATGTTAATGCACTCGCCAAACCAGCATGTAATTGCTAAATTCTACTCAGCTTCCTCTTTCCCACTCCCCCTGCACCCTATCCCCAATTATATCGGTGAAAAGAAATTAAATAGAAAACCAGTGACATTTAACTGTCCGCAGTATTGCTGGCAAATTACTAACCTTGAAAAGCCTAGACAAAAGACACATTGTATTTAACAACATGAACCTGTATTCAGTATTGTGTATTTACAAATAATTGAAAGACCAGCAATAGCTATGTTGAATACAGTGCAACTGGTTACACATGCAACCCAGTTGTTACTGTAAGCTGGAAAACTGTATTGCGTGAATGTGAGTGGAGGTGTCATAGTATATGACAAACTACAACCACTTTGTAAAACCATGTATTTTCCTTTCTCATATGTTTTAAATGTCTATCAATCAGTAGTGAGGTTGGTGATGTCACCTTAATGAGACAATCTAAAATTTAATCTAAATTTTAAAGTTTCTGATTTCATTTTCTAACACTCAGCATTGGAAACAATTCTAATTTGTCTATTGTCTCACTAACCTTCTTAAGGCTGCAGTAATGTGCCATTTTGACTTTTCTTTCTAGTTGTATGTTTTCAATCCCACTGTCCCCCATGCAGCCACATTTTTTGCTGATTCGGGAGATAGTTTACAAACTCTGACAAGTTGAAAAAAAGTGATATAATTTACCTCCTATCTTCTCTTTCTGCTAAATTTCCCAAATGAGTTCTGATTTTAGATGTAAACAGACAGTAGTTCAGAAAGAGAAGCATGCTGCAATTTAACAGTAATTTACATTTGCACTCTCACAAAAC
Organism: Ginglymostoma cirratum; assembly: GCA_024137785.1. Lineage (NCBI taxonomy): Eukaryota > Metazoa > Chordata > Chondrichthyes > Orectolobiformes > Ginglymostomatidae > Ginglymostoma > Ginglymostoma cirratum. Next base: position 15,557,347 of record JAHRHZ010000084.1, read on the forward strand.
CCTGAGGTTAATGCTTTTGAGTTTGTACCAGGCACTTTGAAATATGGGAACAGGAGGTCTCATTTTTCCTGATGTTATGAAGTGTACTGAAGCATGGCTTTGATTTTTTTTTGTGTGTGCTCTTTTCCCTTGGTTGGGCTCTGCAAAACTAATGCTGACTTTTTTTTAAAATTTTTTTTTTAGAATAAAACAATACAAATTGTGTGACACTATTTAAAGATTTAAAAGTTCTGTTAATCTAGTAATTCTAGTTTTGTGTACTTAACTGTGCTCAGCTTGAAACTATAGTCGTTTTGTTTAACGGAAGGGAAGGGTGATAATAAAATTTTAAATTCTGTATACAGTATAAAATGTATACATTGTAATTTAATGATTTTCTTTTGTTGCTCCAACTCAGGTATGATGCATACAATTACAGCATGGAATGTGAAGCAAGTTGTTTCATTTTACCAACACAATACTCATGAACTAATTTCTGCTCCATGCTCAATATCAGTTTAGTTTTGTTATGAATTCAATAAATGAACACGCAAGTTGTGCTCAAGTACAATGGTTGTTCAGTTTGAGCATAGTAAGTATTTGTGAAGCAAAAATTACCCAGTACGAGCATGAACATTTGAGAAACTTTTAAAACAAAAGCAAAACTAAAAAAATGTACTAGAAATATGTTAAAACAAAATGTATTCTGTTGTATTTTGACAGAATTATTTTTATTAAAATACACAGTCGTGCTAAATTGCTGTTGGATTTTTTTAGTAACTTCTGCCTAAAGGATTTTTGCAGCTGGTTGAATGCATGTTTTCACTGTTACAGTTTTAACCTATAAATAGCCAATTAGCAGCAGATTGCCAGTATTGTTTAAATGAACATGCACAGCACTCCATAAAGGACGTCAAAAGTTTGATTAATCTACTGTTATTCTTGAATCCAGGCCCAAATCCAGGATGAACTGATGGGCTGTATTACTCCTTGCTGTTCAGCACAAGGATCCCTAAAAAAGTGTGAATCTTCAGTCGACTATGCTGAGTTTCATGATTCTTTCATTTAGTTTTGTATTTTTATTACAGAATTAGCGTAAAACAAAATTTGAAAAGTTTTCTACGTCGCGTTTCATTTGAAGAAGTTAATTTAATCATCACTTCTTTAACAGTGAATGTAAACTTGCAACAGTTTTCATGTTTAGTTGCTAAGGAAAGCTCGAAGATGAAACAGATGGGATTAAAAGATAAGGGTAATGTGCAGAGTAATCTAGAGGTTTTCATTATAATGGCAGATTTGAGATGGTAGATAGTATTGTTTTCACTAGGTGTAAATGGTTAACAAATATATAAATTGTAAGGTTGTTATTAAAAGAACAAAAGGGAGAAACTAGAATTTTCAACTGCTAATTATAACATTAGGACTAGGCTAGATGATCAAGCAGTTTCAAAGGAATAGTAGGATAACTAGTACAGATATGATGGATTTAATTGTATTGTCACAATTGATTTGCAGTACTTTGAGGGGTTGTTTGTGATTTTTTAAATTATTTCTTAACTGTCTTCTGCTTTTCACCATTCTGAGGAAGGGTCACCGGACCCGAAACGTTCACTCTTTTTTTCCTTCACGGATGCTGCCAGACCTGCTGAGCTTTTCTAGCAACTTTGTTTTTGTTCCTGATTCACAGCATCCGCAGTTCTTTTGGTCTTTATTCTGCTTTGCACTCTGTGATTTCAGAATAATTAGAAAGCTATTTAGAGAGGTAATTGAGCTTCAGTAGCGATTTTAGATAGTATTGTGTGAAGCAAAGTTTAATTCCCTAGAATATTTATCAACTGTTCATGTAAGGTATGGAGTAAACTTCTGGATAACGTTTTGGCTGATTTTGCTCATAAATCTGCTGCTGAAGCAATAGGCACACATCAATCAAAAATTCAAGTGACAGACCATCAATTTCTGATTGGGTCAGATCAGTCAGGACAATTATGCTGTATTTAAATAGAACATTAGCAGTTGTTATCAGTTTGCAAACACTTTATTGTCTTTTGTTGGAATGGAGGAGGTAAACAGAAAATAAAGAGCAAACTAAAACTTAACTAGAATTGCTCTTCAAAAAAAAGCTACAATGGTGATGAGTTAGTAAGAACTGCTGATGCTGGAGTTAGAGATAACAAAATATGGAGGTGGCAGAACACAGCAGGCCAGGCAGCATCAGAGGAGTAGAAAAGTTGACCTTTCAGGTCCGGACCTTTCTTCAGTAACCCCACTGCCAAGCCCCATTTCTGAAAAAGGGCCCTGACCTGAAAAGTCAACTTTCCTACTCCTCTATTGCTGTCTGGCCTTCTGTGTTCCTCCAGCTCCACACTTGTGTTGTATCTACAATGATGATGTATTTGTTGTCCGCGTGATGTGGTGAAGCATGTAAAATTCATGTTCCACCACTGCGAAAGGAACTTTTCCTATTTGCAACATGTTTGCATTGGCTCTAAAGATTTTTCTTCTGTGTACTTGACAGTAGTTGGGGGAGCTCACTCCAGAAATTTAAGAGAATGAACTAGGTGCTATATCAGTGGAATATTGAAGCAATATTACATTGCTACTAATGCCATCTTTCACAGGCCAAGATTCCATTTGGCTATTTTAAACAATATTTTCAATCTTATTGCATGCTTGGAATAAAAGCAGTAAGTACTCTGTCATTCGCAAGTAACACTCAGCAAATACTGTTAAAAGAACAAAAATAAGTTGCCATGCCTTTTATTGCTGTTGTTAGAATATATTCCCAAAATAATTGTAGCTTTGACCGATATAACATTCACTGTGCTCGATCTGTTGTATTATGAATTGCTTTGAACATCCCACACAAGTGCACTGAGAATTCAAAGATACTTGAGAATTTCAACAGTTCAGTTAGGCTTTCATTAACTTTCCTGATTGCTTTCGGCTTTCAGACATCTTTTTTATATATTTCCTAATCAATTAAACATGTTGAAATGACAGAGCCTTAATTCTGAAGTTGTAGGCCAGGGTTTCTTCCACAACTTTGCTTAATACCCAAACAACAGAGGTACAGTTACGAGGCAGTAGCATGCATTTACACCCTTTACATACAAGTACTTATGGAACATTTTTTATAGGAAGCTAAGGTTGCAAGCAGAGGTAAAAGAAGTAGACATACAGATAATGCCTGTCGTGAATCAAGTAAGAGCAGAAGAGATCAACAGTTGGTTGCAGAGGAAAATAAAATAATCAATGAGTTGAGTTTCAGAGGTTAAACTGTGTGAGATATGGGAGCTGAAGTTGCAGAGGATGCCATATGTGCCTAGTGCTACCTTGTCTGTTTATCAGAATGAAATTTGAATTGAAAAGGCTTATTTTGAAATAATGACAGGTACATTGTTCCAAAGAAGTAACATGTTCCAGAACTGAAAAGGAAGGGCAAGATTTATGAATGTGCTAGTTGAAGAAATTTGGGCCTAGTGGACTTCACAATTAAGTAATGTGAAGCAAAAATTGCAGGGAACATAGAGGAAATTGAGTAGCAGGTGCATGGTATAGCTGGGTATTTAGGAGGCAGCAACTACTAACAGCATGCTGGCCTCCATATCAGCAAAACTAATTTCCTGACAACATTCATTTTTAGAGAAAGCTAAAGGCTATAAAATAGTAAAAGAACAAAATTAAAGGGTCTGTATCAGCATGCATGTAGTGTTTAAAACAAAGCAGATGAACTGAGAGCACAAATAATGATACATTTGTATGACCTCATTGCCATTACAGAGACACAGTTACAAAATGGTCTAGATTAAGACCTGAGTATTCAGGGTATATGGCAGTTATCAGGAAACTAGGAAAAGGTGGAGTGGAGGCTCTGTCAATTAATAATTATTAGCACAATAGAGAGGGCTGACATATGTTCAGGAAACTATGATTTAGATACAGTTTGGGTAGAGATGAGAAATAGTAAGGTAGGAAATCACTTGTAGCACTGTAAATGAAATATTTATTGCTTATCCCTAATTGTCCTGGAGAAAGTGCCAATGGACTGTTGTTAAACTGCTGCAGTTCTTCTGTGGCAGGTACCTGTTGTGTGCTGCATGAGAGGGAGTTCCAGGATATTGATCCAGGAACAGTGAAGGAACAGTATATTTCCAAGTCACGATAGTCTGTCTTGGATAAGATCTTGCAGGTGGTGGTGGTGGTGTTCCCAGGAATGTGTGCCTCCCCTTTCTAGGTGGTAGAGGTTGTGTGTTTGGAAGGTGCTATTAGAGGACCTTTATAGAGTTGCTGCAATAATAGACAGTGTACATTGTTGTTACCGTTTGGTGGTTGATGAGGTGAAAATCAAGTCTGCTTTGTCTTGGATGATATCAGTATCCTGCGTTGTTGGTACTGCACTTATCCGGACAAGTGGAAAGTATTCAATCTCACTCTGGGTTTGTGCCTTGTAGGCCATGGACAGACATTGGGAAGAAAAGAAATTACTTGCTGCAGCATTCTCATCCACTGACTGCTGTTGTAGTCATGGTACTTACGGATCATCCAGTTTCTTGTCAATGGCAATCCTCAAGATTCACAGTGGGGTCTTCAGTATGGTAATGACATTAAATATCGAAAGCCAGTGGTTAGATTGGAGAAGGTCATTGCCTGCCACTTGTGTTGCACAAATATTACTTGCCACTTATCAGCCAAACCGGGATGTTGCCCGGGTCTAGCAGAACATGAACACATCTTTCTGAGGTGTCACAAATCATGCTGAACATTGCATAATTATCAGCAGACATCCCACTTCTGACCTTTATGATGGAGGGAAAGTCTATCGATGAAACAGCTGGAAATTGTTGGACCTAGGACACTGTGCTAAAAAGCGGCTGTCGTGATATCCCTTAGTTGAGATGTGTAACCTCCAACAACCACAATTGCATCCTTTATACTCTGTAAGACTCCACTTAGCAGAGATTTGTCCCTGTTTCCTATTGACACTAGTTTTGCTCTGGATCCTTCATACAATACACTATTGAATGTTGTCTTGATGTCAAGTGCAGTCACTCTTACCTCTGGAGTTCATGTTATTGTCTATGTTTGCACCGAGGTGATAATGAGGTCAGGCGCTGAATAGCCCTGGTGGGACGCATACTGAGTATCAGTGAAAGAACTGCCGATGACCCCTTTGCTGATGATCAAGAGTAGACTGGGGTGATATTTGCTGGTTAGATTTTGTCCTGCTTTTTGTATACATCTCATACCTGGGCAACTTTTTGTGTTGTAAGGTAAATGCTAGAGTTATGACTGCACTGCAACAGCTTGGGTAGGGATACAGCTACTTCTGAAATGTTATCAAGGCCCATTGCTCATATCTTTCTCTTCTTTCCTCTTTGCCTCTCTTTTTAACACTTTTTTTTCCACACCAACATTCTATGCTTTTCTTGTTATACTTTTTCATTTAATTTTTTTTTCAGTGAGAGATGGTGACTGATATGAAGATATCTAAGCTTCATTTTGTGGTGACAACTCCCTTCCAATCACTCCTCCTTCCTTATTTCCCTTGTCCCCATTATTTTCCTGCTATTAATCAGCGCAGTCAACTCAACCATATTAGTGCATTATAGAAAAATGGAGGAAAATTCCAAATTCAATTCACTGTCACATCTATGGGCAAAAATCTTAAGTCTGTACCAGGCTTTTGAGAGCAGCTATGGACTTCAAGTAACATTTTACTGAAGACAATAAAAGATAAAGTAAAATAAATATATTTAATAATTTTATTGTAAATTTGCTGCCTAAAAATTGATCAAAACCTATTTTAGATGAAGAATAATTCAGAAAAATTGGGAAATCTGAAATTGTTAGATGAAAGATGCTCAGAAAACAATGGTGTGAAAGCCGGAATCTGACGGACAGATTCTCCAAATAAAGGTTGACATATCTGCATAAACAAAGCCTATAGATGAATAAAACCAGTGGAAATTATTCATAGAAAATTTTGATATAAATGTAACAACGCAGTATAAGGTTTCCTACTTAGATTTGTCTCAAAACCATAGATGTAGGTGTAAAAACATAAGGTGGGATTTTCTCATCTGAAGGTTTTTTTTAAAAAATGCCAGTTTCATCATGTCATTTCTGCCATGATTCAGGGTAATTAGTCTCAATTCCATGATTCTCATTATTTATGTGAGATGTCGAATGCAATCCCTGGGAATCGTGATGGCGAGAAATTTCTCTTCTCGGATTCAGGTGCCATATTTAAAGTTCAGGTGATCATGACTTCAGAAGCTGCAAGCCAGGATTATGCCCTCATCACATGGTGCTTACCTCTAAACTCTGATCAGCTGACAGAAAAAAAAAGCTAAGCTTGCTTCCTGCTTCACAGATGAACTTCTCAAGGTTCTCGTGGATGGTGCGATAGAGAGAAGTCAGTCCTGTTCCTGGCTATTCTCAACAAGAGGTCACCCAACTATTCCAATTAGCCTGAAGAAAGATGAAAGCATGGATCATTGTTGCCTTGACAGTCAAAAGGCATGGCCAGTACTGCAGAAAGAGAGTTGTGATCTTTTGTACTTCCTAAAAGTAAGTGGCATCATCTTCTCTCCTATCTTGTGCTGAACGCCCAGCTTTCACTTCAACTCATCCACTGCAAACTCATTTCTCAAAGCACTTACATTATGATATGCCATGATTCTTACCTTATGTTTATGAATGATTTTCAGGCTCCACCTACAGCCCACAAATTCTTCTCTCTTCCCCAATCCTTGCCATTATTTACATTCCCTTTTTATGTTGCTGTCCCTGCAGGTGACATTCCCTCTAGTTCTTCTGAGGAGACCCCCGAGGTCCATGTGTGACAGTAATGTCCCAAAAACAAAAGTCAATGCTGGGGATGCCAATTGGCCTGTGTGGACTGTCAGAGTGGCTGTGCAGCTGAAAAAGAATGTTGTCAGTGGTCTCCGTGATGCTTCAGCCTCATCCTGTTTCAATTGCACCCTTTTGCATTACTATCGGTAGGCTTACTTTAATCCCAGAACCCATGTGCTGACAGTTCCTTATACACCTTCCCCATGTATCAGCCAGTGTAAATGTGATCCACTTGGAACACCCCGTTGGAGCGCTCCTAGTTCCCAACTCAGTTAACTGAGGTCCCACCCTACTATCTCTAATCATTCCCTATCAGTGCCAAAGTTTTCTTAACAACCAGATGTAATGAGGCCCATCCCCATACTTGAGTTACCAGCTTCCCCAAAGATGCCATGGACTGTCTCCTAGTGACTAAACCCCATGACTAACCATGGCCCACCTACCGGCCTGACTTGGGAGGCCAATCCCAACCGACCTTAGCCCAATATCCACATTGAAAAGGAATGGATTGCCTGACCTGTATAGTACCAAGTGCCTGACCGTGGCCAACCCTCAGACTAGAGTCAAATCAGCCCCCTGTGGTGTGGTGGTAACTGCTGCCTAACAGGAGGCCACCCTTGCTTCATTAAACTCTTGTCCCTTTCACTTTTGTATATCATCGTTCTCTTCAACACATGTAGTGTGTTTGCCATACAATCTGCTGACACATGCTGCAGTTCTGAGGTTGGCGTAACACCGTGGATATGGGTGTTGCTGCCGGAGCTAGAATTTATTGTGCATTCATAGTTTCCCTTGAGAAGGTGGCAGCGAGCTGCTTCTTGATCCACTGCTGTCGACATGCTGTAGGTAGATCCACTGTGCACTTTCGGAGGGTGTTCCAAGAAATTGACTTGGCAACTTTGAAGGAATGGCGATTATATTTCCAAGTCAGGATAGTGAGTTGCTTGCAGGAGAACCTGCAGGTGGTAATGTTCCCATGTATCTGCTGCCCTTGTCCTTCTAGTTGGAAGTGGACATGAGTCTGGAAGGTGCAGTCTGCGGATCTTTGGTGATTTTTTTTTTGCAGTGCATCATATAGTTGGTTACACACTGTTGCTACTAAGTTTTGGTGGTGGAGAGTGTGGATGTTTGTGGGTGTTCTGGCAACCAAGAACGGTGCTTTGTCCTGAATGGTGTCAAACTTCTTGTATTGTTGGAGTTGCACTCATCCAGACAAGAGGGATTTATTCCATCATACTCCTGACTTATTCTTTGTAGATGGTGAACAGGCTTTTGGGAGTCAGGAAATGAGTTGCTTGCTGCAGCATTCCTAGACATCAGTTGCTCTTGTAGCTGCTCTTGTAGCCACTCTTTTATTTATATGATGAGTCCAGTTGAGTTTCTGGTCAATGGTAACCCCCTAATGGTTGTTAGTGGGGCATTCAGTGATGGTAACACCATTGAATGTCAAGGGGTAATTGTTCGATTGTCTCTTATTGGAGATGGTTATTGTCTGGAATTTGTGTGGTGCAAATATTATTTGCAACCTGTCAGCCTAAGCCTGGATATTGTCCAGGTCTTGTTATATTTAAACCTGTCTGCTTCAGTATCTGAGGAGTTGCAAACAGTGCTGAACATTGGGTGATCATCGGTGAACATTCTTATTTCTGATCCAATAACAATGGGAAGATCACCGATAAAGCAGTGCAGGTTGTTAGACCTAGGACACTAGGTTCAAATATAACAAGATCTCGACAATATCTGACCTCTAAAACCACAAGCATCTTCTTATGTACCAGTTCCATGAGTCTGGAGACTTATGCTCCAACCAGCAGAGAGTCTCATCCCTGATATCAATTGATTCCAGTTTTGCTAGGGCTCCTTCATGCCACACTTGGTCAAATGCACCTTGAAGGTTTTCACTCTCACTTCCTTTCTGAAATTCAGCTCATTTGTCTATGTTTGAACCAAAGCTGTAATGAGGTCAGGAGAAGTCTGGGTGTCATTGAGCAGGTTATTACTTAGCAGGGTGCTGCTTGATAGATAGTGAAGATAGCAAGAACTGTAGATGCTGGAAGTCTGATTTGATACATTGTGAAGCTGGAGGAACGCAGCACGTCCAGCAGCATCAAAGGAGTAGGATAGTTGACATTTCAGGTGGGGATCTTTCATTAGGACTCCTGATCAATAGTACTGCTACCAAGCCTCTCCTGGTGGTGGACATTGAAAACACCCACTCGGAGTATGTTATACAGTGAATGGCAGAACTCTTAGGAGTATTGATATGCAGAGGGAACTGTGTGGACAGGTACACAGATCACTGAGAGTGGCAGTAGACGTAGATAAAGTAGTGAAAAAAGGCTTATTGCATGTTTGCCTTCATTGGAAGGGGCATTGAATATAAGGATAGACAAGTTATGCTGCAGCTTTATAGAACTTTATTTAGGCCACACTTGGAATATTATGTACAGTTCTGGTCACCACATTACCAGAAGGATCTGGATGCTTTAGAGAGGGTACAGAAAAGGTTTATCAGGATGTTACCTGGTATGGGGGATTTTAGAAATGAAGAAAGGTAGGATAGAATGGGTTTGTTTTGACTGGAAGGCAGGAGGTTGAGGGCTGATCTGATAGAAGTTTATAAGGATGCAGTGTTCCTAGCCCTTCACTCATCCCTGGAACATTTGGACATCAAAGACACCTGCTTGTTGACTACAGCTCCACCTTCAACCCCATTATCCCCTCCAGACTGATCTCAAAACTGCGTGACCTTGATCTCGGCTCTGCCCTCTGCAATTAGATCCTCAGCTTTCTGATCCACAGGCTGCACTGGTGAAGATAGGTAACTGCACACACTCCACAATAACACTCAGTAATGGAGCCCCCACAAGGATGCGTCCTCAGCCCCTACTTTACTCCCTTTTATACCAATGACTGTGTTGCCAAATTCCAAAAGAACACCATCTACAAGTTTGCTTACAACACCACTGTAGTGGGACAGATATTTAACAATGACAAGTCAAACTACCGAAGGGAGGTAGAGGGCTTGGTGACATGTTGCAATGAAATCAACAACTCTCTCAATGTCAGCAAAACTAAAGAATTGATCATTGACTTCAGAAAGAAAGGAGGCGAACCACACCCCCATTTACATCAATGGTACTGAGTTTGAGAGGGTCAAGTTCCTCAGAGTGATGATAACTGGCAACCTATCGTGGATTTCCCACGTGGATGCAATGGTCAAGAAGGCACAACAATGCCTCTTCTTCCTTAGGTGGCTCAGGAAATTTGGCATGTCCATAAGGTCCCTCACCAACTTCTACAGATGCAACATTGAAAGCATACTGTCTGGGTGTGTAACAGCCTAGTATGGCAACTGCTGTTCCCAGAAAGTTTAAAAAAGCTACAGAAGTGGTGTTCACAGCCCAGACCATCACGGAAGCCAATCTTCCATCCATGGACTCCATTTACACGGCTTGCTGCCACGGAAAGGCTACCAACATTATCAAAGATCTCCAACAACATTTTCCATCAGGCAGAAGGTACAGAAGCCTGAACACGCACGAGCAGGTTCAGGAACAGCTACTTCCCGGCTATTATCAGACTGATGAATGTACTTTGCTAATGTTGGTCTCGCCTAGCACATGCCCTGTGCAATATAACCTGTATGCCTCTGTCTAAGTCTTACTGATCTTTACATCCTTTGCTTACTATGATCTGCCTGTACTACTCATAAACAAATCTTTCCACTGTATTTAGTACATGTGACAATAAATCAATAAGATTGTGAATGACATGGATACAGTGGAAAGTGTGAAACCTTTTCCCAGGATGGAGGGGTCAATTACTAGGGGAAACAGGTTGAGAGGGAAGAAGTTAAAGAGATGTGCAAGGCAAGTTTTTCGCACAAAGCGTAATGAGTGCCTGGAACATTTTGCCAGAGGAGGTGGTGGAAGCAGACACAATAGCAGCATTCAAGAGGCATCTGGACAAATACATGAATAGGAAAGGAATAGAGGGATATGAATTCTGTAAGTGAAGACAATTTTAGTATGGAAGGGCAAAATGTGTTAGCGCAGGCTTGGAGGGCCGAAGGGCCTGTTCTGTGCTGTATTGTTCTTTGTTCTATATTCTGTGCCCTTGCCATCTTCATTACTTCCTCCAAGTGCTGTCCAACATGGACATGTATTGATTCCTCAGCCAATGGAGGACAGTACTTGGTAGTCAGCAGGTGGTTTGACCTGATGCCATGAGACTGTGGGCTCTGGAGCCCATGTTGAGGATTCCCAAGGCAAATCTCTCCTGACTGAAAACCACCACATCTAGATCTGTCTTGTTGGTGGGACAGTCACAGACTAGAGATGGTAGTGGTGGTATCTGAGATATTGTCTGTAAGGTATGACTCCGTGAGTATGACTGGGTCAGGCTGTTGCTAGACTAGTCTGTGAAACAGCTCTTCCAATTTTGGCATTTGCCCCCAGATGTTAGTATGGAGGAATTTGCAGGGTCGACAGGGCTGTTTTTGCCATAGTAAGATCATTCATGGGAACCCACAGTTATTTTGTGGGATAGCTGTTAAGCAAGGGAATACACTACAAAATTGAAAATTAAAAGCAATGTGAAGAAACTCATTACGATACATTCTCAGTACTTTGAAAATGAAGGCCAGAAGGCAGGAAAGCTCATGATTAACTGCTTTAAAAATCTGTGGCGGAAACAAATAAAAGGTGCTTTGCTGATGTCAATACAATATTAAGAACTAACCTTAATATAGAATGCTGTGAATATTTTTATAGAGCTGTACAAGTAGGGGATGATATCTTCAAGCACGATGGGATAAAATTTAACAGACAAGAACAAATAGCTTCAGAGTGAGTGAATCGTTAAATTCAGTGGATAAAAATCGCCACTCCATATTCCAAAATTGTGACCTCTGGGTTTCATTGAGCCACAATCGGTTATGTGCTCCCAATGTGTTCACTGGAGTTGACACATTTCATTACTGCAGCCAGGTAGGCAATAAAAATGAAGTTTGTTCACCTGCCATCCCACTCAATTTTGAGTATCCTGCTGAGACATCGTGATGGAAATTCTCCAGTGCCTGGATGTGACCCAAGTCTCACTTCCATACAGAAGGGCAATGACAAAAATGTTGTAGACCAAGGCCTTACACTGCTTGGGCAGATTTCTACTGTTGAAAAGCTGGTTGTATAATATTTGAAAGGCTGTGTTGCCACAGATAAATAAATAAATACATTGATTTCAATTCTTTTGTCAGTGCTCTTTTCAAACATTTATCTGAATTCTTGACATAATAGAGGCACTGAAAAACTGAATGGGGCATAGTTTGGATATTTTTGATAATACATCAGAGGAAAATCGTTGCTATTTGATGGGATTGCTCTCCATCACTACTCCTACGTTTCACCTCTGCTTCCGCCGTTTCAAGTTGACTTTGAGTCTTCACTTGCAACCTCCGAAGATCTTTCTTTCCTTCTTCTGCTAGGGCCTTTTTTTATTTTTTTTTGGCCTGCCAGGCCTATTCTTTTCTTTTTCCTCTGCTAGAGATATTCTCTTTCTTCTTTTGTTCTGCTTTCAATCATAATTTAAACGGTTTCATTTCCTTTATATGTTCAAGCAGTTTCATTTGTAACTGAATTTTAACCACTTCCAATGATTTCGATGGCATTTCTGGCAATCGTAGATGTCGAGCTATTGCTGCAATTACCTTCACTTTTTGCACGGACAAAGGCAACCCCAATTCTAACTTGTCTGCCAATTCCAAAAGTTTTGCCTTGCTCCCTTTCTGTAAAACTCCGGAAGTGACTTCTTCCAACCCCAGGAGCCCCTTAGTGACAGAAAGAGCCATTATTACACAAAGTACACCCTATTTAAACCAACTGAAAGCAACACCTGAAATAAAAAAGACACACCGCCAGCTTTTAGCTTCCAGGTCTCTCACTCTCCATGTGTTTTACACACACTTTTTAAAAGGCAAACAAGAAGATGAGTAACAAGTTCAGTATTCATCTGATGGATGCAGTGCATTTGGAGAAAGTGACTAAGAGTAAATGTGTCACCTCTTAGAGGTGAGCAATAACAGTGGATGAAAGATGGGGAGGTGGTAAAGTGCATAGAAAGTGAAACTGGATGCTGCTGACAGATGAATGGGCATGAGGAGGCATGTGACAGAGTATCTTAGCAGGGCAGAGTGAAAGAAGTGATGAGCTTGAACAACAGGATAGTTGGGTGAATCAGCATATGCAGTCTTTTTTTTTCACCCTAGGGAGGTCACTAAATCTCTTCCAAGACTGGAACACAATGTTGCTGTTGTTTACTTCAACCACTATGCTTTCTTGGAAGGAGCTGTATGTTTATTTCTCTTTTGCTGAGGCAAAGAATGTTTCTCCCGAACTTGACTGTACTCTGCAACAATTCTAATGTTGCATCATTAAATCTAGATACTACACTTTTCTCTATATATTCATCTTAAATATCTCCTAGATCCTCCAAACTCCATTTCACCAATTATCCTTTTAAATGGAATTGGGAACACTTTAGGATTATCTGTAACTCACCGCCTGGACAACTTGGGGATGTGAAACTCGGAAAGTGAGGGTAATGCCTCAAACAAACTGAAATTTAAGAAGCTGCCTTCTCTTAAGAGTTTTGCCAACATAATTCCTATTCCTCTCTCAGCCATCTTTACATTAGTATTTGGGAAAACGCTTGATATTTCAGCAAAATTATCCAAATCAAAGCCCCTCTGGATGTCTTAAATGTTTCACAATCAAACAATCATAGTTTAACACAAACAGAGAATGCTGGAGTAACTCAGTTGGTCTGGCAGCATCTGTGGACAGAGAAAAAGAAGTAATATTTCAAATCCAGCACGATTCTCTTTCAGAGCTGTAGGTTATGAAGAAGTGATACTAGACTTGTAGTGTTACCTTTAGATCATGGAGTTAGTAAGGTGTAGACATAGAAACAGGTGTAGGCCTCTCAGCTATTGAGTCTGATCTGCCATCCAATCATGGCTGATTTGATCATCTTTAAATCCATTTCCCTGCCTTTTCATCATGACCTTTTGACTTTCTTATTTGATTATATTCAATGCAGCCAGAGTTTACTTAATGACTCAGCCTTGACAGCCCTCTGTCGTAAAGAATTCCACAGATTAACTACCCTCTGAGAGGAGAGATTCCTCCTCAGCTCTGTCCTAACTGGACTTCTGGTTCTAGATTCCTCCACAAGGGGTAACAGCCTCTCTGTATCTACACTGTTAATCCTCCAAAGAATCTTGCGTGTTTCTAAGCTCATTTTTCTAAACTTCAATGAGTACGGACCCAACCTACTCGACTTCCCCTCATCAAACAGTCCCTCCATACACAGGATCAGCCTAGTGAACCTTCTCTGCAGTGCCTCTAATGCCAGTATGTATCGTACCTTACATAAGAGGACCAAAACTCTTCAGTATTTTAGGTATGGTCCAACTAGTACCTTTTCAGTTTTAGCAAGACTTCCCTATTTTGATACTCCATTCCCTTTGAAATAAAGGCCAACATTCCACTTGCCTTTCCTATTACCTGCTGAATTTGTAAATTAGCTTTTTATGATTTATGCATGAGGACTCCCAAATCCCTCTGTGCTGCAGTCTTCCTCAATTTAAATAATATTCAGCTCCTCTGTTGTTCATGCCAAAGTGCACAGCTTCTCATTTTCCACAACCTTCTGATTTAAATGTGATAATGCTACCAAACAAGCCAGGCTAACACTGAGCTAAAGCTGAAACTGCTGTTTTATTTTTCAGTCAACTCCTCATACAGTCACATTCCCTCATCATATTAATTATGGCAAACCCCAGCAACAATGATATCAGTTCACTGCAATAATTTTAAAAATACTGTAGAAATGGAAGATGTACAGTAAATGTCTACCTATAAAAAGGGAAGCTGAAGATGCAATCCATAATGTTATATTATTAATAGTAAAGCAATAGTTGTAGAAATAAAATCCTTTGCCTCTCATCCCAAATATTCTCTGGCAGTGTTTCACTTTACATTTTATTGTCACAGTAAATTATATTCTTTCCTGTTCTCTAGAGTTCCTATGCATGCAACATGAAAAGAGGGAAAGAGGAGGTGTTGACATGACATGGCAATACCTCCATTAAGGTTAACAATTTAGCTAGATACGAGGCAAGGCACTAGAATGAGTTACCTGTTAATATTGCCTCTTCAAGAAGTTTCCTAGCTTCACTTAAAGCATTGCTAAATCATTAGTGTATGCTCAAACCTATTCATATACTAACCTAGTATTTCACCAAGCAGTCTTTCAGTTTGTTAATCCTTATTTGTATGTATTTAAAGTCATGATATGTCACTTGTGATTTGTCAATCAATGCAACGTGAAGGACAGTTGTCATGTGGCTCTTGGATCTTTTGTCTGAAGGAATATGGAAACTGTCTGCATTACTTTCCAATGTTAATCCAACTCCCTCACCCCACTTATGATTGTCTCCCTCAGCACAGTCCATCTGTTCAACAGTAAAATTAAAACTCAATTTGCCATAAATCTAAGGAGTAATCTATTTTATTGGCTTGTGCTGTACTTACAATATAGTATGCAGTAGACTTGACAATACAAAGTCCAGTTTAATCCAATGTACAAATCCTTTCTGAATCAATTGAATATTTCTGACTAGAACATCATAAGTAGCCAGGATGTTTACTTTTTAGCTCAAGTTTGGATGCATGCCTCATTGTCGTGCACCATATCATGCACCTCAAATCGTTTTCAATCCTAATCAACAGATGCCAACATTTTTTTTTCTGCCTGCTTTGCTTTTAACTTCAATTGAGAAAAGACATAGATGTGGAAGTAGGCCATTCAGCCCATCAAGTCTGCTCTGCCTTTCAATGAGATCATGGCTGACCTGATAAACTTCACTTCAATTTTCTTGCCTGTTCCCAATAACCCTTAATCAGTAAGGGAATCACAAATCTGTCTATCTTGGTCTTTAATATGTTTAACAACTCAACCTCAATAGCCCTCTGTAGTAAAGAATTCCACAGATTCACTACTCTATTTTAAATGTGTGACCCCTTATTCTGAGATTATGACCTTTGGTCCTTGATTCTCTGACAACCTTTCTATATCTACCCTCTCAGTCCTCTAAGAATCTTGTGTATTTCAATAACATTGCCACTATCTATGCTTTTGATTTTACTTCTCTGCTTTTATTTTTTAGTTCAGTATCTGAGATTCAGCAAGGGACAGCGTTGCAGTTAGAAATGTGACTTCGACATATCTATCAATTGCATCAAAGACCAGTCTGGAGTGTACACTTTACAACTCAACTGTCATACTAGTGAAGGAATTATTTCGTGCTCCATACTCCAAAGGAATTTAAATAAGTGTTGTGGTACGGTTTATGTCATGGTGAGGTGTTACTGTGAGCACAATAGTTACGATGAAATTCCTTTGTATTCTTACAACTTCAGGGAATGTCAAATTCCAATTTTTTTTAATATGAAAAGACTGTGGAGAGCAGCTTTAGTACCTGTGAATCTACAAAAAGTTTTTTTATGAATAAAGTATTATTGCAATAAAAAAAGCACAATAGTTGCAATGACATGATTACTCTGTTACTCACTTTACTCCGTATTTTCAGAAACAAACATTTCCAAAAATGATTGTTTCCAAGGTGAATTTACTTCATTCTTTGTTCAAAGATGCACTTGTTGACATCGTGGGACATCTTGTATTCAATTTAGCTCCTCAACAGTAAAAACAGGGTATATTCAAAATACTCGGAAAGCGAGGCAGCATCGATGGAAAGAGAAACAGAGCCAACATTTCAGATTGAGACCTCTTATTCAGAATTGGGAAAAGTTGAAGATGTGATATGTTTTGAAGAAGATGTAGATAGGCCAATGACAATGAAAATGATAGCGTGAAAGACAGGAACAGTTGAAAGACAGAAGAGTTAGTCATACAAATCCAAAGGGAACGATACAAGTGAAAAGAAACAAGAATGTAGTGAGAATATGTATGCTGGTGTCTGAAAGCATTAGTAAGATAATTCGAAACGGAGTGATTCGCACGAACACAAAGACAGCCGTCAAAATTGCTGTTCTTACAGGCATAAATGAGTCAGTTACTGGCGACAGACGTTCCCTAGACTGAAGAATATGGAGGGGCGTGGCTGATAGCACTATGTCGTGTGTGTAATAATGTCATGAAGGGTCTAGGCCCGAAACGTCAAGCCTTCCTGCTCCTATGTTGCTGCTTGGCCTGCTGTGTTCATCCAGCTCCAACGCTTCTTATGGTGGAGGTGAGGGAGAGGGCTTTGGGCTTTGATGTCTTTTCCCCCATCTTGACAGTCAGCAATCAACTCTTCACTGAATGCCACTTGGAAGGCAGCTGTGTCTGTCACTTGTTAGTGGTGCCAGTATTGCCTGGTAGAGTTTCTGTCCCTGAATCCTCCTTGAACCACCTAGAGGTGCTGTTCCAATGAATTCCAATGGGGTGGGGAGACGTTAACATTTCCTCTCACAAAACATCCTGTAGGGACCCCATTCTATTTGCTCAGATCCTCCATCTTTCTCACATCTGTTCTTATGTTGCAACCTTACTTGCCAGCAATACTGACACATCATTTTGTGCAATTGAAAATAACTCCATACCAGTGTCGACAAGACTCTCAGCCTCCCTAACACATTTCCCACGCTTCTGCACCCTGACCAAAGCCACAATAATGTTTTCCATATTCAACAGACAATTTCCTACCACCTCAATTGTGCTGTCTTCACTGAACACATCTTGGTCAACCCTCACATTTCAGTTTTATGAAATGACTCTTCCTTTCATGTTACCCTGATCTATTCTTTATTTACACTACAGCCATTCCCTTTCTTTGGAATATTTCCATAGAAATACGGGAAATATAACATTTGGCCTTTAACTTCTCTCCCCAGGCCCCAAACAGTCTTTCTAAGTGAAGCAGCGATGTACAGCATGGAAACAGACCCTAGGATCCAAGTACTCCATGCTGACCAGATGTCCTAGAGAAATCCAATCCCATTTGAAAACATTTGGCCCATATCCCTCTAAATCCTCCCTTTGCATATACCCATCCAAATGCCTTTCAAATGTTGTAATTGTACCAGCCATTTCTTTCAATGGATTCACTGTGAAACATTGGGAACTCAAATGGGCACAATTTTGCACAACACATCCATTCGGTCCACAAGCATGACCCCTAGCTTCATGGGCCTATCATTTTGATGCTCCATTTTGCTTGTATGTTGACATTGCTTTCCTTGATGATCCAGTCAATCTCAGAGTAAGTTTGAGGAATAGGACCTCCACATTTGATTAGGCATTTTACAACTTTCCAGATTCAGCACTGAGTTCAACAGTTCATGTCATAAACTCTGATAATAAGAGATAATAGGTACTGCAGATGCTGGAGAATCTGAGATAACAAGGTGTGGAGCTGAATGAACACAGCAGGCCAAGCAGCATCATAGGAGCAGGAAAGCTTGACATTTCGGGCCTAGACCCTTCATCAGAAATGAGAAATGAGAAATCAGAATGACCCTTTCTGATGAAGGGTCTAGGCCCGAAACGTCAAGCTTTCCTGGTCCTATGATGCTGCTTGGCCTGCTGTGTTCATCCAGCTCCATACCTTGTTATCTCTGATAATAAGACCCCATTTTGTTTTCCTTTGCGAATTTTGATTTTTATCCTAGCTTTGCTTTCAGGCAGCAGTTCATTTGATGTTGGCAAATCTTTTCCACGTCACTTGCCATATCGCTATTTCTTTTGGCCCTGTTAGACTGACTCTTCTGCCGTTGAATCTGACCTTTTCCCCCAAGTGCGCTTGTCCCAACTCATCCCATGTTCAAAACTTATGTCTCTTAAATTTTCCCAGTGTTGATGAAAGGTCATTGAAACTTGAAACTTTTTCTCTCTCCACAAATGCCTAGCCTTCTGAGTATTTTCAGTATTTTCTGTTTTTTTTTCACATTTGGGAGCTCTTCAGATGCTCCTAAGGTAGCGGATCCCAGATCCGGTTGGGGAATATTTGGGACTTGTCTCCCTATCCGAACAGTAGTGTAGCGCTGCCTGCGAGCAGAGAACTCATGAAGATGACTCCAGTAACCCGAACAAAAACAAAGTTGCTGGAAGATCCCAGCGGGTCTGACGGCATCTGAAAAGGAAAAAGCTTTTTCCTTCACAGATGCTGCCAGACCTGCTGGGCTTTTCTAACAACTTTGTTTTTGTTCCTGATTTACATATCCGCAGTTCTTTCGGTTTTTATCCAGTATCCTGAGTCTGCTTTTCATCAGTTCCTCAATACCTTTTGCCAAACAAATGGAACTGTCGTTGCTGCTGGTGTAATTCATAGGCTTGCTATCTATCTCGTGTTGTGCAATATTTACATTTCAATGACCGCCAGGCAATTTACCCCTCCTTTTTCCCCAAGTTTTTGAGAGAAACATGATTTTTTGAAATAGTTCTTGATTGATTGCATTGTTTAGATCACGTTTGAATGGGATACGATAACAAAACGAAAATAAATGAGGAAAGATCTACGCACAAAAAGAGACAAACGTCTCAACATTTTCAGCTATCAGTCCAGTATAGGTTGGCGCTGAGATGCTAATAAATGCTAGCGGGGCGCGGACACCAAGAAATGTAAATAGTGGGGCGGAGTCTGCCATGTAAATAACAGTAACGAGTGTTCATCCAACCCCACGCCTTGTTATCTCGGATTCTCCAGCATCTGCAGTACCTTTTATCTCTCCCCAGTAACGAGTGCGACAGGTCTCCCTAACGTCAGTGGTTGAGCCGGCGGAGAACACGCATGCGTATATCATGACAATCCGGCCCTGGTTATCTGTGACGTCTGCACAGTGGTAGTTCCCTAGCACGCTTGCGCAATACCGTCCGCTTGGGAGGTTGAACGGCGCGCGCAGTTGTTACTGTGTTTCTGGAGCTCGCGGACAGCGATTTCCTTGTGGCGGCGGTAGCAGCAAGTCGAGGCTCAGTCACCTCAGACAGATCCCTTGGTGCCTGTTGGGCCCGTCGCCATTCGACCGAGCTGAGGGCGGAGCCTTGGCCGGGCAATGAGCCCGAGACGGCTCTACGGTCGCTGTGATTCACCTCCTGCTGATGGTAACGATTGAGATTGGGATTGGATTTGGGTTTGCTCTCCTCGGTATCTGGGTGTAGTCAAGGCCCTGCCGTTGCCGCGGTGATGGAAACGCGTGAAGGGCCAACCTGACCGCAGACAAACCTTTTTGTCGCAGCCCTCTGTCCTGTGTTTCGGCAATCGGGACTGGGACCTAGGGGATGGACTTCTGGGCCGGGGCAGGCGGTATGTGTGAGGTACATGGAGTCCGGGTTCGTGTTGATGATCACCTCACTGGTAACAACACCTTTTATAAAGGTTGCATTCGGGCTGTGGAGTTGGAGAATGGGGAATAACTTTAACCGATACCAGCGGCTGCATTATCATTGTTGT
Source organism: Ginglymostoma cirratum (assembly GCA_024137785.1). Classification (NCBI taxonomy): domain Eukaryota; kingdom Metazoa; phylum Chordata; class Chondrichthyes; order Orectolobiformes; family Ginglymostomatidae; genus Ginglymostoma; species Ginglymostoma cirratum. Next base: position 15,577,694 of record JAHRHZ010000084.1, read on the forward strand.
TTGTTTATTTAAGGATGGGAGTTTTCATTTCACTTGCTAAGACCTTCCGTCGATTTTTGCGTACTGTACGCTCCGGAATGATCAGGTAATGCTGGCAGGAATGTTGATGTGTTTGGGAAAGAATTACAAACTTGGTCAGTTGTGCAAATTGTAGGAAGAGTGACTTTACCTTGCTACACGGGAATATTTTTACAGCTCTGTGTCGGGTGTTTCTTTTACAATAATTTCTATCATAAAGGGTTCTCAACATAGCTAACCATTGTAGGAAGGCAGCTGTCTAAATTTTATTCTGTAGTGTGTTTAGATTAATTGAGAGTTGTCTGTAGATTGTGGAAGATTGTAGATATGCTGTTGTAAATGTTTTGTCGGATAATTAATGCACTGCTTGTGCGAGCGAGGGCTTGCAATTCAGTGACGTTTTCATTTTATAAAGAAGGTGTTGAAGGTAACCTTTCTAATTGCGTAAATCAGTGAACGCAGGCAAGGCTGAATATGAACGTCAACTGTTGTTAGACAAAAAGCGTTTTTTTTCAGAAGTGTCAATGGCTAATGAAATAATTTAGTTTTCCTTTCTCTTAAACCCATCCCTTTTCCCATCGTTGATTTGTTTGTATTCCTGTTGTCTAGAATTTATCGCATAAATATGATGCAATGAAACATTGATAGTGCACTGAGTTAATTCATCTTGGCTAGAATGATTACGTTGCTACTGCTGGTCTCAGTATCCTTAGGATTTTTTTTGGAGGGGGTGGGGTAACACTCAGCCACAGTTCCTGCTCCTTATTCCTCTCCATTTTTAAAAAATATTCGTTTTGTTGAATGTGAGTATTGCTGGCTGGACAGCGTTTCCTGCCCATCCCTAGTTGCCCTCGAGAAGGTGGTGGTCAGCTGCCTTCTTGAACCACTGCAGTCCACCTGCTGTGTGTTGACCCATAATGCCATTAGTGATGGAATTCCAGGTTTTTGATCCAGTGACAGTGAAGGAATGGAGATGTAGTTCTAAGTCAGAATGGTGAGTGGCATAGAGGGGATCTTGAAGGTGATGGTGTTCCCATGTATCTGCTGCTGTTGTACTTCTAGATTGAAGTTGTGGGTTCTAGGTTGTGTGTTTGGAAGGTGCTGTCTGAGGATCGTTGGTGAATTTCTTCAGTGCATTTTGTAGATGGTATGCACTGCTGCTATGGAGCATCAGTGGTGGAGGGAGTGGATGCTTGTGGATGTAGTGCCAATCAAGTGGCAGCTTTGTCCTGGATGGTGTCAAGTTTCTTGTGTTTGCTGGGGCTGCGCTCATCTAGGCAACTGGGCAGTATTCCACCACACTCCTGACTTGCGTCTTATAGATGGTGGACAGGCTTTGGGGAGTCAAGAGGTGGGTCACTCACCGCCATATTCTTCTGACCTGCTCTTGTATCTACTGTGTTTATGCGGTGAGTCCAGTTGAGTTTCTGATCAATGGTAACTACCAGAATGTTGATAGTGGGAGATTCAGTAATGGTAACACTATTGAATATCAAGGGACGAAGGTTAGATTGTCTCAATAGTGATGGTAATAGCCTGGCATTTGTGTGGCCCAAATGTTACTTGCCACTTGCCAGCCCAAACCGGGATATTGTCGCATTTGGATGTGGACTGCTTCAGTATCTGAAGAGTAGCAAATGGTGCTGAACATTGTGCAGTCATTGGCGAACATCCACAGTTCTGACCTTATATTGGAGCAAAAGTCATTGATGAAGCAGCTGAAGATGGTTGGGCCAAGGATTCTATCCAGAGGAACTCCTGCAGAGATGTTCTGGAGCTGAGATGACTGACCCCCAACAACCACAACCATCTTCCTATGTGTCAGGTATGACTCCAACCACGAGAGAGTTTTCCCCCAATACCCACAGTTTTGTTAGGGCTCCTTGATGCCTCACTTGGTGGAATGCAGCCTTGATGCTAAGGACTGACACTCTCACCTCACCCCTGGATTTCAGCTCATTTTTGTCCATGTTTGAACCAAGGTTGTAATGAGGTCAGGAGCTGAGTGGTCCTGGCAGAACCCAGACGTGGCATCGCTGAGCAAGTTATTGCTGAGCAGGTGCTACTTGATAGCATTGTTGATGACACCTTCCATCACTTTACTGTTGATCAAGAGTAGACTGATGGGGCAGTAATTGGCCGGGTTGGGTTTGTCCTGCTTTATGCACAGCACATACCTGAGCAATTTTCCACATTCAGGTAGATGCCAGTGTTGTAACTGTACTGGAACAACTTGTCTAGGGGCGCGGCAAGTTCTGGAGCATGAGTCTTGAGTACTGTTGCTGGAATATTGTCAGAGCCATAGCCTTTGCAGAATTCACTCCCTCCAACTGTTTCTTGATATCATGTGGAGTGAAACAAATTGGCTGAAGGCTGGTATCTGTGATGCTGGGGACCACTGGAGGAGGCCGAGATGGATCATCTGCTCGGCACTTCTAACTGAATATTGCTGTGAAAGCCTCAGCCTTACCGTTTGCACTGATGTGCTGGGCTCCCATTTAGACAATCATTTAGGATGGGGATTTTTACTTTTGGAGCCTCCTTATCCAATGTGTTGTTTAATTGTCCACCATCATTCACGACTGAAAATGGCAGTACTGCAAAGCTTAGATCTGATCCATTTGTTTTGAGATTGCTTAGCTTTGTCTGTCACTTGCTGCTTATGCTGTTTGGCGTGCAAATCATCCTCTTTGGCTTCACCCTTTGACATCTCGTCTTCAGGCATGCCTGATGCTGCTACTGGCATGCCGTCCCGCACTCTCCATTGAACCAGGGTTGGTCCCTGGCTTGATGGTAATGGTTGAGTTGGGAGATATGTTGGGCCATGTGGTTACAGATGTGCTGGAATACAATTCTACCGATGATGGCACACAGCTCCTCATGGATGCCCAGTCTTGAGTTGCTAGATCTGTTTGAAGTCTGTCCCATTTAGTACAGTGATAGTGCACCACGAGACAATGGAGGTTATTCTCAACGTGAAGGTGGGACTTGGTCTCCACAAGGACTGTGCAGTGGTATCTCTTTCCGATAATGTCATGGACAGATCCATCTGCAGCTGGCAGAGTGGTAAGGATGAGGTCAAGTATGATTTTCCCTCTTGGTTCCCTCACCACCTGCCGCAGACTCTGAATAGCAGCTAAGTCCTTGAGCTGGTTGGACCCTAAATCAGTAGTATTGCTGCCAAGCCACTCTTGGTGGTGGACATTGAAATCCTCACCCAGAGTACATTTAGTGCCCTTGCCATAGTCAGTGCTTCCTCCAAGTGTTGTTCAACATGGAGGAGTATTAATTCATTAGCTGGGGGAGGACGGTACGTGGTAATCAGCAGGACATTTCCTAGCCCATGTCTAGCCTGAAGCTGTGAGACTTCATGGGGTCCGGAGTCAATGCTGAGGACTCCCAGAGCAACTCCCTCCTGACTGTATACCACTGTGCTGCCACCTCTGCTGGGGTTGTCCTGCTGTGAGACAGGACATGTCTAGGGGTGGTGATGGTGATGTCTGGAACATTGTCTTTAAGATATGATTCTGTGGGTACGACTGTGTCAGACCGTTGCTTGACTAGTCTGTGAGACAGCCCTCCCCATTCTGGCATTTTCCCACAGACGTTAGTGCGGAGGACTTTGCAGGGTTGACAGGGCTGTTTCTGCTGTTGTCTTTTCTGGGGTCTAGGTCAGTTCCAGGAGGTCCATGCAGTTTAATTTCTTTGAGAATTCTTTAATTTCTTTGTCCTCTGAAAATTGCATTGAATGTATGGTGAGAACAAGGTCCGTTTGTTTTGTGGTGCTCGGATTAAATAGTCGTCCAACCTGACGGATGAAGGATGATTGACCACTTTAGAATATTGCTCTGGTTCTTTTGTCACTAATGTCAGTCTGTTCCTTCAGGGAAGCTGAATTGAGAAAATGAGTTGTATAAAAGCTGCATTTAAGAGGGGGATAAAACTGCTATTAAGGTTTTCCAACATTGCTTCAACTTTTTAAAAATACACTTCTGCTTAATTATAAGATTTTGTTCTCGGTGAGTGGCAGTTCAATGTATTATTGAGCCCTCTGGTAAAGGGAATTAAACAGGATGAACCAGAGTGCATTACCTTACTAGAATTTTATGCATTAAACCCTTGTAAGCTGTTTAAATATGCAAGTGATGGAGATTTTTAATGGCGATTTGATCTTTAGAATGGTGCAGGTGATGAAATTTTACTTTAAATGTTTGTTCCTGTGCTCAGTGTTAGTATTGAAGATTGTCCTTTTTAAAAAGGACAACTTTCATGTTCATAGCACCATGCATGAGATTCTCAAATGCTTTACTATCACTGAAGCACTTTTTGTCTTTTCCTACATCACTGTGACTGCACTTCAATGTTGCAAAAATTAGTTGCAATGGAGGGATCATTGGGATTTGTTTTTAGAAATCAAAGCATGATTTTAAAAAGAAGGAAATAGACTGAAAGTAAACTATCAAGAAATATGAAAGCAGGTGGCAAAAACTTATAGAAGGCTATAAAGAGGACAGTAGTTAAAGTTCCTTAGAGGATTAAGCAAGGAAATTACAGAATTTGAATAAACATTTTGAACCTGTCTTCATTCCTGATCCTATCCCAGTAACAGAAAGTCTGTTGATAAAATGGAGAGATAATCTTTAAGTAATCACACTTACTAGAGAAAAGTACTGGGGAAAAATACACCTAACACTGACAAGTTCCCTGAACCGGATGCTCTGATGCCCCAAGGGTCATAAAATGTGACTGCAGAGGTAGAGGATGCATTAACTACAGAATTTCCAAAATTCCCTTTTATTTTAGAACAATCTCAGTGGATTTTTTTTTTAAATGAATAAAATGTTCATTTTCAAGAAAGGAGGGGTTCAGAGAGCAGGAACCTAAAGATCAGTTAGACTAATATCTATCATTGGCAAATTATTGAAATCTGTTATTAAGGAAGTAGCAGCGTAACATTTTAGAACCTCATAATATAATCTGGTGGAATCACCATAGTTTTACATAAGGAAAATCGTGTTTAACAAATTTATTAAAGTGCTATTGATAATGTAAAAAATAAGATGGTTAAAGATATAATCTGGAGAAAGCAAGAACTGCAGATGCAGGAGTCAGAGACAACAGTGTGGAGCTGGAGGAGCACAGGCCAGGCAGCATCAGAGGAGCAGGAAAATCGATGTTTCAGGTCAGGACCCTTCTTCAGAAATGGAGAGGAGGAAGGAAGCTGGGAAATAAATACAGAGAAGATGGGTGGAGCTGGGGAAGGTAGGTGAGATGGTGATAGGTGAGGGCAAGTAGGGAGTGTTGAGGATTGGTCAGTGGGATGGGTGGGGCAGATAGGTGGGAGAGAAGATGGACAGGTTGTGTCAGGTCAGGGAGGCGGGGATGAGCGGGAAGGTTGGACATGGGATGAGGCTGGGAGTGGGGAGATTTAAAACTGGTAAATTCTATGTTTAGGCCAATGGGCCGTCGGCTCCCGAGGCAGAATGAGGTGTTAGTCCTCTAGTGTGTGTGTGTGTGTGTGTGTCATTGTGGCACTGGATGGGCATGTCACTCAGAGTGGTAGGGGGAGTTAAAATAGTTGGCAATCAAGGTGTTGTCATCTGTCACGTACAGAGCGCTAAGGGTCTATGAAACGGTCCCTGGAGATGGGGAAATATCGGTGATGGTCCATCTCCATCTTCATCTCTGGATCCCTGATACCTCCCTTCCCTTCCTGGACCTCTCCATCTTTGACATACCGCTTACCTTGACTCTGTCTTTTCTCCCCAGTCCAGGAACCCCCCATCTACGTCCAAGATACCACTCTTCAGCTCCTCCATGACCTCCAATTCCTTGGCCTCCAACACCTCATCTTCACTATGGACATCCAATCCCTGTACACTTGCATTCCCCACGCAGTTGGCCCAAAAGCCCTCTGCTTCTTCCTCTCCCACAGGCCTAACCGGTCCCCCTCCACCGACAACCTCATCCGCTTAACAGAACTTGTCCTTATCCTGAACAACATTTCCTTTAACTCCTCCCACTTTCTAAGACTAAGGGGGTAGCCATGGTATTTCACATGGGCCCAAGCTATGCCTGCCTCTTCGTAGGATACTGGCACTTTCCCCACCTCTTCCTCCGCTACATTGACTGTATCAGTGCCGCCTCGTGTTCCCACGAGGAGCTTGAACAGTCCATCAGCTTTACTCTCATCTTTCACCCCAACCTCAAATTCACCTGGACCATCTCCTTCTACTTCAAGGATCGCAACTCAGTCCCCCCCTCCCCCCCCCCCCCCCCCCCAGCCAATGTTGATCCAAAATGCCCTCAACTGTATCTCTTGCATTTCCCACACTTCTGCCCTCAAACCCCCTCCACCTCAACCCCCCAAAAAAAAAAGACAGAGTCCCACTGGTCCTCTCTCATTTCTGCATCAACCCCACGACCAAAGAGATATTTCCCTCCCCACCCCTATCTGCCTTTCATAGGGACTGCTCACTCCGGGACTCCCTTGTCCACTCCACTGTCCCCATTAACCCCACTGCACCTGGCACCTTTCCCTGCAACCGCAAGAAGTGCTACACCTCCCCCTACACCTCTAGGCATAAAGACAACCTTTCATATCTGACAGAGGTTTACCTGCACATCTGTCAACTTGGTCGACTGTATCCACTGCTCCCAGTGTGGCCTGTACTACATCAGTGATACCAACGACCATTTTGTGGAGCATCTGTGCTCTGTGTGCCACAAATGACAGCATCTTCCGATTGCTAACCATTTTCACTCCCCCTCCCACTCCCTTGATGACATATCTATCCTGGGCCGCCTCCAGTGCCGCACCGCCCGCACGCTGAAGGAGCAACACCTCATATTCCAACTTGGGAGCTTACAGCCAATGGCCTAAACATAGAATTCGCCAGTTTTAAAATATCCCCACCTCCAGCCTCATCCCATGTCCAACCCTCCTTCTCATTCCCGCCTCCTTGACCTGACACAACCTGTCCATCATCTCTCCCACCTATCCATCCCTCCCACCTCACTGACCAATCCCCACCACTCCTTACCTGCACTTACCTATCACCATCCCACCTAACTTCCTCAGCCCCACCTGTCCTCTCTTTATTTATTTCCCACTTCCCTTCCTCCTCTCCATTTCTGAAGAAGGGTACTGATCTGAAATGTCGCTTCTCCTGTTCCTTTGCTGCCTGGCCTGCAGCAAAGTTCCTCCAGCTCCACACTGTGTTGTTGAAGATATTATGTGTGGCTTTGCAAAGGCATTTGATTGCCACAAGAGAATCAAAAAGTTGGTGCAGTGCGGAAGGAGGCCATTCGGCTGATCGTATATGTACTCACTTTCTGAACATGTTAATCTGGAGCCAAACTCCTGTCCTCTTCCTGTATCAATCCAAATTGTTTCTATTTAAATAATCATCCAGTGTCCTCTTGGACACTGCAATTGAATCTGCGTCTACCTCACCTCCCCTATGCTCCTTTTGCAAAACTTTTTAAAACTGTGCTTTCTGATTCTCAGATTGTTTACAAGTGAGAAAAATTTCTTCCTATCCACTGTCTCAGTCATGTTTTTGAAAACTATCAAATTTCCTCCTCTTCTTCTCCTCTCTGAGGAAAACAGTTCTAAATTCTTTAATCTTTCCTCATAACTGAAATGTCTCATCCATAGAACCATTCTCATAAACCTCTCCTGTAATTCCTCCAATTACTCACATCCTTCCCATAGTGTGGTGCCTGGAACAGTACACAATACTCCAGCTGAGATCTAACCAGTGCCTTCTATGTTCGCGATAACTTCCCTGCTCTTGTGCACTATGCCCTCATTTAAGAAGCCTAGAATAATTTATGCTTTATTAATAGCTCTCTATTTGTCCTGCGCCCTTTAATGACTTGTATACATATACGTGCAGGTTTCTCTCTACCTTCGTACCTTGTATTTTATATTGTCTCTTTTTGTTATTTGTACCATATTGCATTACTTAACACTTCCCTGCGTTGAACATTCATCTGATGATTTCTGATGAAGGGTCTAGGCCCGAAACATCAAGCTTTCCTGCTCCTGTGATGCTGCTTGGCCTGCTGTGTTCATCCAGCTGAACACCTTGTTATCTTGAACATTCATCTGCCCACTCCATTGATGTGTTAATGTCGTTTTGATGTGCTACTGTGCACTCATCATAGTTTACAGTTCTTCCGAGTTTGTCATCCACAAACTTTGAATTTTCCCCTTGCACACCAAGATGTAGATCATTCATGGATATATCAGGAAGAACAAGAATTGGTCAGTTTTGTATTTACATTGCTACTGTCCCTTTTAATCGATGATCTATAACTTGCCTTGCAAATCTGTTTTGTGACACTTATGCACTGTACCCAGCATCTTTCGGAAGTAGAACCTGTGCTATCAGAATGAGATATTAGGGTGAAGAGGGAATTGTCTAACTGACAGATTACAGGCAAAATAAATGGAACGTCTTCAAGCTGGCAAACAGCTAGTTGGGTGCCACAGACGTCAGTGCTCGGACCTCAACTGTTTGCAATCAATATTAATGCCTCATGATGGGATCAATGTATTCCAGCAGATTTGCTGATGATACAAAGATAGATGGAGGGGCAAGTTGTGAAGTACATGCAAAGGTTTTTGAAAAGAGATATCAATACGTTAAATGGGTGGGCAAAAATTTGGTGTGATATGTGGGAAAACATGCAGCTATTCACTTTGGTAAGGGGAGTAGAAAAGCAAAATATTTAAATAGAAACTGCAAAATGCTTTTCTAGAGCGGTTTCTGGTAGCATTCATCTATGTATTGCTAGTCTGCTGGTATAGCAAGTAATTAGGAAGGCCAATTGAATGTTGGCTTTTATTGCAAGGGGTATAAAAGTTGGTATTTTGGTTATTTAAGGCAATTGTGAATAAATGGAAGTAGGTTGCAGGTTAATGATGATATCGAGTGGTGAAATAGTTTTTAGCTATTAAATAGCCAACTCCTCCTGCCCTTTTATTGTATCAGCTTTGTTCGCTGACTAGTATTAGCTCATGGTCCCAGAACACGTAGTTTTTAACTTCTTATCCCAGTTTTCAAAAACTTGCATGCTTTGCACAGCCTAATTCTCTAACATCCTCATATCCAACTACTCTTCAGACTATATGCACCCCTCTAATTCTATATGCTGTATTTTATAGTTACTTCACTATTAGTGGCTCTGTCTTTAGCTGCTTGAGCCATAGACTGTGAAATTCACTGTGTAGGCTGTCTTACAATCTTACTGTTTCTTCTCCTTTTAAGATATTCTTCAAAATCCACCTTTGACCAAGCTCTAACCTGTCTCCATTATGTACCCGATTATTAAATTTTGTTTGATGATGTTCCTGTGATGCTCCTTGGAACATTTTAAAGCTGCGTGCTTTAAGAAAAGTGTCAGCAGTGATGAAACAAACTTTCAAATTTAACCTGCTCTGGATCTACAGATGCTTTTAGTTGAAGGTCAGATTGTCACAGCTTTTATAATCCACAACTGAATAGATCTATGCATTCTTGTCCATTTGCTTATAAGTTTAATCTTCAATTGTGTAGATTCTTGTTATTGTATTTGAAATGTATTCTCCAAAAAAAAGTGGTCATAGCTATCTTTACTTTTCTTTATTTGAAGTAGGTAAGCGTGGTGACTTGCTATAGCATAGCATTGTTATGTATCATTGAGACACGTTCCTGTAGGGGAATTTGTTGAGATTTGTGCACACAGCCCTCCCTTGCTCACTATTCAGCTTTCTGAGGAAATTACGACAGCTCCCCAGATGTTAGCAACTTGAACATCATTTTCTAACTAGAATGCAAGAGGTTAGCGATTATTCCACAAAATTGTAAAAATGATCTATAGTCTCAATATCAATTATAGATAACTAGATGAGTTAAAATCTGATAGCACTTTTGAATAAAGGAGTAATTTAAATTGAAGGAAATGTATTTCCATCTTTGCATGAAAGATAACAGTGACTATCCAGAAAATTTAATGAAAGATAAAAGGTTAATTTTGTCCTTTTTAACTTTGAAACACCACTGAATTTTAAGACAGTTGTGCTATTTGTCCAACAAGTTGGTGGATGAACCAGAACTTTAACACTGACAGGATGAAAACCATCCTGTTTTACTTCAAGAATTTCTCTGACTGTTTCTGGAAGGCCTTTGACAAGGTGCCGAACAGGAGACTGCTAAATAAGATGAGAGCCCATGGTGTTAAGGGCAAGGTACTAACATGGATGGCGGATGGGCTGACTGGCAGAAAGCAGAGAGTTGGAACGAAGAGGTCTTTTTGAGGATGACAGCTGGTGTCTCGTGGAGTTCTGCAGGAGTCCGTGTTGAAACCACAGCTATTCATATACTTTACTGATCTGGCTGAGGGAACTGAGAGCATGGTTGCTAAATTGGCAGATGACACCTTCACAATACTAAGAGGCCTGGATAGAGTTGACGTGCAAGAGATGTTTCTGCTAAGAGCAGAGACTAGGCCTGGATGGCACAGTCTCGGAGTGAAGGTACGATCCTTTAGAATTGAGATGAGGAGGACTTCAGCCAGCGGTTGGTGAATCTGTGAGACATCTTGCCATCATAGAAACATAGAAAAAAACTGTAGGAGCAGGCTATTTGGCCCTTTTTTGAGCCTGCACCATCATTCAATATGATCATGGCTGATCGTGCAAACTCAATATCCCATTCCCGCCCTTTCTCCATACCCCTTGATCCCTTGAGCTGCAAAGGCCATGACCAGCTCCCACCTGAATATATCTAATGAACTGGCACCAACGGCTTCCTGTGGGAGAGAATTCCACAGGTTCACAACTCTGAGTGAAGAAATTGTTCCTCACCTCAGTCCTGATTAGCTTCCCCCTTTATTCTTGGACTGTGACCCCTAGTTCTGGACTTCCCCAACATCGGGAAAATTCTTCCCGCATCTAGCCTGTCCAGTCCCTCAAGACTTTATATGCTTATGAGATTTTCTTTCCCCCCACCCCACAAGCCCCATTCTTCTCAATTCCAGCAAATACAAGTAAGGGGATCAAAGATTACAGGGAGAAAGCAAGAAATGAAGTTGATCGAATGGTAGAGCAGACTTGACGGGCTGTTTGGCCTAATTCTGCTCCAATGTCTTTTCATCTTATGGACCTTGATTCCTGATACCATCCTTTCTCTACTCTTATTCAATCTTAACCTGACGTGGAACTTAGGATGAAAAAGATTGAAAAGACTATTTTTTTCATGGGATGTGGGCATCACTTACTAAACCAGCATTTGCTGCCCCCTGGAGAAGGTGAGAATGAACGGCTGCAGTCCATTTTGGCATCTGCCTTTAGAGTGGGAGTTCCAGGTTTGTAACCAGGTTGCAGTGACAGCAACGTATTTCTAAGTCAGGATGGTGAGTGGCTTAGAGGGGAATTTGCAGCTGGTAGTGTTCTCATATGTCTTTCCCTCTCTAGATAGTAATTATCATACATTTGGAAGGTACCATTGTTCATTAGCATGGATGGCAATGATGCAGTTCTTAGGGTTTGTATATCTATCTTGAGGTTATCATGGTCATGTGTAGACTAAATCAGCTGGAAGTGTCAAGTTATTTTCAAACATTGACACCTTGTTTTATTTACATCAGTAAGACTACTTAGTGGTCTCTTATTTTCTAACTTGCCTGAATTCAGTAATAATGCTTGCCATGGTTTGATTTGAACATACTGGTTAGTCATTGAATACTGGAATCACTTGTAGCGTTTACCCTGATCTAGACCATTACCCCATATCCTACTCTTCAGGAAAGTTATCTGCTTCAATCCACATAAGAGTATTCATCTCCAGCCATATCTTCACCACTGAAACTCATATCCATGCTCAGTTACACCCATCCTGCTGTGGTTTTGAGCCATTATGTACTCTGCCCTGCACTGAATCTTTCGTGTGTAACTCTTCATTCACTGGCACGTTATTCCCCAAAGTCGTCATGATTTCAATTAGCAGTGTAAAATAGAATCATGGCATAAAATCAGAGAAACCTTAGTGTGGAAGCAGGCCATTCGGCCTATCAACTCTACACCAACCCTCCAAAGAGCAGCCAACAACAGACCCACCCCTTCACCCTATCCCCGTAACCCCGCATTTCCCATGGCTGATCCATCTAACCTGCACATCTTTGTACTGTGGGAGGAAACTGGCGCACCCAGTGGAAACCCATGCAGATATGGGGAGATTGTGTGCAAAATCCACACAGTCATCTGAGGGAGGTATTGAACCTGGGTCTTTGGCACTGTTAATTAATGATTATTGATTTTACCAGTAATAGGTTAATATTTAGAACAGATTGGTAAATGATTTTGTGACATAAAATGAAAAGAGCAATACCGGTCAGGTATCCCTTATCCACACTTCCAAAAATCAAAATGTCCTAAAAACCAAAGGACTTCTCGAATGTAGACCCAATTGGACCCAAACAGTCCTGTAGATATGCTGAGTTTGGGGTCCTTTGGAAAATGACTGCTTGACCTGAACAAACCTAAAAGCAAGTTTGTTTTCCAAAAGCCCAAATTCAGCAGGTCTACAGATGTCATAGATAGTCATAGTCATAGTCATAGAATCCCTACAGTGTGGAAACAGGCCCTTCAGCCTAACCAGTCCATGCCAAACCTCAGAGTAGCCCACCCAAACCCATCCTCTATAAACCACCTAATCTACACATCCCTGAACACTACAGGCAATTTAGCATGCCAATCCACCTAGCCTGCACATCTTTGGACTGTGGGAGGAAACCAGAGCACCCGAAGGAAACCCACGCAGCCACTGAGAATGTGTGAAGTTTGCACAGTCACCCAAGGGTGGAATCGAACCCAGGTCCCTGGTGCTGTGAGGCTGCAGTGCTAACCACTGAGCCACCGTGCCACCAGTAAAACTCGACTCTGGTGGGACCCAAACCCACAACATTTGAATAGCTCTCTCAGTATATCCATAGAAGTACAATGCGCTCTCCATGGTGCCACAGAGCCTCACCTAACAATAAGGGCTCATCCAGGATTTGAACCCGGGCCCTCTCGCACATTCGTCATATGCAGTAGTCCCCAAAGCAAGAATCATACCCCTAGACCTGTGATGTGCTTGTGAACTTTGTGGGAAAAGTTAAAATTTGCTCTTAGACTCATTTGAGTTTGTTGGGACCAAGCAAAGGTTTTTGTTTTCACCCAAATGGACCTAATGTATGTTCGGATCTATCTGAAAATTGAAAATATCCTTTACCTGAGAAACAGCCAGTCCTGAGGCTTTCAGATAAAGGATTCCCGATACTAACATCACCTGAGTTATTGTGGTGTTAGGACACTGTTTTTCCACAGCAGGAAGTTCAGCTGAAGATGGGTCAAAAAGAAGCAGTGCCTGGAATAATTTCACAAAAATGGAGGAAAATGCCATTAAATGTAAACTGTACTGCAGTGCTGGGTTAAGTGAACAGCACTGGTGCAGTTCTGAAGCATTTAAAGTTCAAATAGTAATGAAAACAAAACCACAAAATCCTGTGAAACAGTGTGTTTTATGTGACAAAAAAGAAAATGCAACACGTGAAATGCCCAAATCACTATGGATATGCTGAGTATGTGTCATTGAGGGCGCAGGTTTTCATGCACTGATGAATTTTGTAGAAACTGAATACCATGTGCCTGTGAGACAGGCAATAACCTCGCATCTAGTGATGTGATGTGTGCTGTGTGACGTCTTTGTGGGAAAAATTGGAGCATGCCTTTGCAGCTTTCCCCACCGATTGATGGACAGCGTTAACTGCAGAAAGCTACATGACTGCTACTTGTTTAATCTGCAGTTCCTGGAAACTGAAAGTGAGGCAGAGCAACATACAGCAGAAAGCCTGGCTGAAATATTGAACACAATGGTGAAAAAATGGGAGTTTGTAGACCACATCTTGGCATGCGTACACGATATTGCAGGCAACATTGCACTAACTGACAGTGCAGTATATTGCATGGAAATCTGAGAATTGTTTCCATCCCTTACAGCAAGTCATAAGCAATGGCTTTTCTTCAGTGTGAATTGTACCATTGCAGTTGCAAACAGGTTACTGGCATACTTCTATCACAGCACTGTGGTGACAAAAGCACTTGAAAGAAAACACATGCAACTTCAGATGAACAACACTTGTCGCCAGTGTTGTAAAACTCATTAGAATTTGAGCAAAGGTGGGCTACAGTAGCTTTCCTTTTAGATTGTTCTGAGCTATCTGCCTGAGCGGTTCAACTGCACAATGTCCAATAGCAACTAATTGAGAACATCATCTTACCATTGCAGCTGCAATGAATACTGAACATTCAGTTTAAATTTCAAACGTTTTATCTAATTTGCAACAGTCTTCTCAAATTCACCGCCAAATTGAAATTTTTTCCAATAGTGGAAAAGTTGTTGATTTCAAGGCTGCTGTTTGACACACGCTGGAGTGTGGCATGAAACCAAACGATCCCCATTTTAACCTAAATTTTTGGCTCTTTATTAGATCCACGATATAAACACATGCGACTTGTTCCATCTGCTACGCAAATCACTGCTAAATCAAAGCTTTTGTAAGTTGCAGTGATATGAGAAATAAAGAACCTTGCATTGCTGTAGCTGAACTAGATGACCCTATACAGCTCTCACCAAAAACAATGCATGAAACTGAAAAGAATGCTATAGTAAAGCTTTTAAGTAAATGTTACACTGAGATGAGGAGAATGTAATGGAAAATGAGTTTGAAATTACATCGGGGTCCTTGTCAAATGTTAGAGTGATTGGAAAAAAAAATGCAGTATTTTCATTAAGCTTGTTGAATTGGCAGAGTTACCTGTGCATTCTAGGATCATCAGTACCTACAGAATGTGTTTTTTTCAATGCTAGTTTCGTTCTTAATCATTGGCATTTGTATTTATTAAACACAGCTGTTGACATTTAAATTGTTAACTGATGTTTTTAACCGTTTAAAGTTTACTTTTTAAAACCGTATTTGCATCCATATTTCAATATTAATTATACATTTTATTCCTTCACCAATGGTACTCTGCAGCAGTAAACCTTTTTTAAATCCTTCCTTATTAGTCAATTGGCAGGTAAACATCTTGGTCTGTTTCTTGCCCTGAGCTAGCCAACATAATGCATGTGATCAATTCTTGGAAATAGTCTAGTTGCATCTCAACTTGTACCCAATATTTGGGTGTTGTAGATAACTGTGACCTTTATTTTTGGCAGGCATGGGTTGAATGAGAAGACCTGGCACAGCAGGACGACAGAAAACCTATGAGAGTAGGGGAGGGGACTGAGCTACGGGGTGGCCATTTCATCTTCTAAGCATGTGATCCCAAATGTTCAGTTTGCAATTCTAACTGTGGTCCCAACCCCAATTTTGGAAGCCCTGTTCGAGATGATCGTCATTGTGGTCTTGTTTCATGGTGTGATTAACACATTGCACTGCACTGTTTTCCAGGATTAAACCTCATCATACAGAATCCCTGTCACCCGTGAAGATTTAAACAATTTTAATCACGGATTTATTTACCACTGTAATACTAATCATAATGCTATCCGTGCAAAATTCTATGTGAACTATTTATTCCAAATTCGTTTTCACTTTTGGTCAGTAATGAATACAGCTACCATGAACCCTTGTCAGCTTTAATATGTTTAAGCTATGCAGGAGGTTCAAAACTAACACCTAGCAGTAAGGGGAAGAACTGGTCAGAAAGTGCCTTGCTGCACCAAACTGAAAACGCATTTCAATATAGGACTTTTAAGGCAATTTCTATGGTAAAAGTGGAGGGGCTGCATCATTTGTTTGCACATATGGATGGACATTGTGAAAATGTCTGGAAGCGAGTGTCAGTAATATGTATATTTTTAAAAGTGACTTTAATACTAAATTTAGACGATTGGTCATTAAACTCCAATCATTGGAATCTTTTTTCTTGTTCATGTGTGACCAAATTTAAATTGGAGATTTGGGAAGTGATTTCTGGATCTTAGAGCCTTGTTTGTTTTTTTATTTTACAGCAGAACAGAAGCTTTCTCTAAATCTGGAGAGGATATTGGCTTTCAATTGCTTATGAAACCTTGTTTCTATCAGAAACAGAGTAGAAAATGCTCCCAGGGGTCGGTGTGTTTGGGACAGGTACAACTGCACGGGTTTTGGTACCTCTGTTGCGTGCTGAAGGTTTCACCATTGAGGCACTCTGGGGAAGAACAGAAGAAGAGGCCAAGTTGTTGGCAGAGGAAATGAACATTTCATTCTACACGAGTCGGACTGATGATGTTTTGCTCCATCAGGATGTAGATCTTATCTGCATCAATATTCCTCCGCCTCTCACCTGCCAAATTGCTGCTAAAGCATTAGGTACAGTATTTCTTTATTCTGATTACTTTAAGCGAGATCATGAAGTATACCATGTTATCATGAGATTTTAAAAACTTCTCAATACTGAGAGTTCTGTGTATACTAAGTTTAGTAGTTTCAGTACCCAGTGTGTAGGTATTACATTTTTAAAACTCCCCATTTCTAAGTATTGATTCACCTTTTCTGTTTAGAAATAGGCAGACTGTGGATATTGCATGTTCCACATTCTGCTGGTGAGTGCATCTTGCTAAACAAATTTGTTCTTTATCACATCTATGGGAGCATGTGTAGTCTGCACATCTTAACTTTACATAAAAGCTAAATACAACCTGGCAGTTTATGGCATTGGTTTGAGTTCTGCTATAAATTA
>JAHRHZ010000084.1:15600541-15615653 GCA_024137785.1 Ginglymostoma cirratum
TGAACACAGCAGGTCAAGCAGCATCATAGGAGCAGGAAAACTGCTGCTTGACCTGCTGTGTTCATCCAGCCCCATGCTTGTTATCTCGGATTCTCCAGCATCTGCAGTACCTTTTTATCTCTAACTAATATTACAGTTATTTTTATTCAACTTGCATCTTCCAAAACTGAAAGTGTGCAGCATTTTAACCTCGTTGGTCTCATTTTACATCCAGCTATGGGTAAGTGGCTGCTACCTATGGTTGACCACACTATTCTCCTGCAATGAATTTTCCATTTCATTTCAACAGCTATTTTTCACAGAGCACGTTTACAGGGAAATGATGAATGAGAACAGCTGAGAAGACTGTTACTCTTGCACACAGGGCAAAGAGATCAATGCGCTTTCTCTTTGCAAGGTAGATGTTTCACTCCGTTGTCCACATACAAGGCTATAGCCACTTGTCCAGAAACTAATCAATTAGTTACAACTGTAATGAGTCCTTCTAAGCGCACAGCAAATGGTCAATTGAAAACCGAATCAAAGGACTGTCTCTAAGCAAAACTACCCTGTGCACACAGGCAGATATGCGTGTACACACATACCTGAGATGTCTAACATCCTCCTCCAATGTTTCAATAAAGCAACATTGTAGATACAACACTCAATGAATTCCAGTAACCTGTTTTTAAAGTTGCAGCATTATCTGCAATTTCCTTGGTTTAAGGCAGTACCTTTTTTCTTTTGATTTTAGTCCACAGTCCCAAAAAAAAAGTGATCTTCACGCTTTGGAAATTTGGATAATCCAAAGGAAATGTTCAATAAGTCTTTTTTGATCAAGCTCAGCAAACCAATTCAGAATTAGGTGAAGTAGCCCAATCGGTTCAAAATTAAGTCAAATCTGTGGAAGTTCAAGAATGCTGCTATCACAAAAATGTGATTCTGATCCGGAACAGGAGACATTCTCAC
Organism: Ginglymostoma cirratum; assembly: GCA_024137785.1. NCBI lineage: Eukaryota > Metazoa > Chordata > Chondrichthyes > Orectolobiformes > Ginglymostomatidae > Ginglymostoma > Ginglymostoma cirratum. Next base: position 15,601,490 of record JAHRHZ010000084.1, read on the forward strand.
AGATAGTAGTACTACCCAAATATCACTAAGAAATATCAAAGGTAGCCATTGAAATTCCTATAGCAGAGTATGTCAGGATCAGTAGGACCCAAGCATGTATAAAACAATATTTTCACTGGCCACATATTCACAAAGATATGCAACAGTCTTTAAAACATGCCAGAAGTATCAGATTGTGGTAAAGGTGCAACATGCAACCAAACTGACATCTCTAATTCCCATACCAGTTTTTGAGGAATCATTTTGTAGGGTGTTGGGTGGAATCAAAGACACCTTTAACTGAAAACATAAGTAGTTCTCCAGCATGTACTTTTTATCGTGGATATTGCTACTTGATTTCCAATCATGCTAAGTTAGTAAGAGAGGTTAACGCAGTCATGGGTCACTCTATATGTGGATTGCCATTGGAGATCCAAATGGATCACAGTCCCAATTTCACATCTGAACCTTTTTCTGTGAAGTTACGTAGTCTGCCGATAGCATTGCTAAACGTCGTCAACACCTCCCCCACAGATACTAGGAGCTTCTGAGAGATGTAATCAGACAATGATCAGGGTACACTGTCATGATTGACATCATGATTGAAACAAAGAACGGGATTTTTTTGTTTGCCACATGAGATTCACCGAATGAGTTTTCTAGTTTTATTCCTTTTGGATTAGTTTGTGGCCATGAAGTAAGAGGACCTCTGACCCTAACTAAGGAAATGTTTTAGAACTGAAGTTTATGTCATCAATGTTAGACTAGATATCACTGTTCAGAGAATGGCTCACAGATGTCTGCAAAGTAGATCAGGCACACCTTGGAACATCACAACCAACCATGAAACAATGAGCTGACAAGCATACTAAGTCCCTAACATTTTGACAAGGAGATGACTTTATTAATATTGGAGGAGAAAACAGAGTTAACGTTTCGGGTCCAGTGAGGAAGTTCTGAGGAAGGGTCACCGGTCCTCAAATGTTAACTCTGTTTTCTCCTCCACAGATGCTGCCAGACCTGCTGAGCTTTTCCAGCAACTTTGTTTTTGTTCCTGATTTACAGCATCTGCTGTTCTTTTGGTTTTGACTTATTGATATTACTGCCTTTACAAGCTGAACTGTTGGAAACAAGCATGGTTCAGTGGTCCATACATGATGGTTTTTAAAAAAGATTGATAAGTTGTCTAATTTACACTCCAGATTGCTAGGAAAAGAATCAGTTGTGAATTATGAAAGAATATATTGAAAAATTATCGTCATTTGGGAAGAATCTCTTGGCGGGGGACGGTGGTGAAAGGGGACTAAACAGGGTGCACAAAATTAGCCATATGTGATCTAGATGAAGCAGAATCCTTTCCTATAAAACAGTATCCTTATTGCTTAGATAAAAAGAAATAGGCCAGGTGAAAGCAGAAATCTAACACATGTTGGGAAACTGCCAAATCAAACGCAATCAAATCAGTGGAATTCCTCAGTAGTGTTAGTAGTAGTACCTAAACCAATAATTCAATCTAATTTTGTATTAACAATAGAAAGGTCACTGTAGTAACAAATGCAGACTCCTACCTATTTGCTTGCTTCGAATACTATATTAATAGGGGTGGCAGTCCTAGAGTTCTTAGCAAAATAGATTTGTTAAAGGGATACTGGTTGCTTTGACATCCAGAGCTAAAGAGACATCAGTCTTTGTGACACCAGACTTTTTTTGTTTCCAATACCTAATGATGCCATTCAGGCTAGAAAGAAAAGCTGCTGCACTTTTCCAGGTACTTGTGAATCAAGTGTGGCTAGTGTTCCAATTTGTGTAGTTTATATTCATGATGGTGAGGAAATGGGAGGACCACTTGGAACAAATGGAAGCTTTGGCCAGGAAACTACAATTAGCTGCATTGTTGATAGTTCTCACCAAAAGTGAATTTGCAGAGACACAAATAACCTATTTATGGTATATTATAGGGTAGGTTAAATGCTGCCAAGAAAAGCAAAACGACAAGCACTAGTGGAGTTTCCTGCCCCTAAGACTAAATAGGAAATTATTTTTGGGTGTATGTTGGTTTAGTCACAAACTTGTAACAGATTTCATCAGGATAGCTTCTACGCTGGCTTTTGTTTGGAGCAAGTCCATCAATGTAGTTTGGTCAAGCCAGGCATCTTTTGGGAAGTTGAAACTCTTTTTGATCAATGAACCAGTGTTGGCTGCACCAAAATTCACGAAGCCCTTCAAGATAGCAGTTGATGCTAGAGATTTGGGAGTAATCATATTTGATTACAAGAAGATGAAATGGGCGTAGAGAAGTCCAGACAATGTTTTACTTGAAAAATAAATTGACACAAAAGAGAAACTCTACAGTGAAGAAAGAACCCCTGGAAATTATGAGGATTGCTATTGGCCCTTGAACATTGTGAAATATGTCTTTGCTGCAGAGAAACATTGGTGTATATATTGATCATAACTCTGAGCCTTTGTTTAAAAAAACAGCTTCCAGCTCGACACTGACTCTGGTATCCCCTAAAGATTAAATTATGACTCCCTCCAAGTTTTCATCTACATGCTATCCTTTGTTGAAATTGTTCCGACCCACTTGAGGTAGTGCACTGTAAATTGAGCCCCACCATTCTTGAAGTAGTAAATTTTTTTTAAAAGTATGTACATTTACCTGAATTTATCTGACTTCCAGACTGATGTTGGTAGAAAGCATTGACCAGCTTTCTGTATTAATACTTATTGCAAGTAATTAGATTATAGCTATTGAAATAGCTATGGATAAACATTTGCATAAGCATAACTATTTAAAACTTCTACTCCTGTTATAAACTCCCCCATAAAACACATGGGCAAACAAATAAGGAAAGCAGATTATTGGTGGAGGTGGAAAACTGGAAAGACAGGTCAGTAGTCTTTCCTGCCTCTTTGTAGGTTATATGGAACAATCCCTCTTCCGTACCTACACTGGCCCTAAACCTCATCTCTTCCTCCGTTACGTTGACCATATTGGCGCTGCCTCGTGCTCCCACGAGGAGCTCGAACAGTTCATCCACTTCACCAACACCTTCCATCCCAACCTTAAGTTCACCTGGACCATCTCTAACACCTCTCTCGCCTTCCTGGACCTCTGTCTCCATCTCGGGCAACCACCTAGAAACCGATATCCATTTCAAGCCCGCTGACTCCCACAGCTACCTAGAATACACCTCCTCTCACCCACCTTCCTGCAAAAATGCCATCCCCTATTCCCAATTCTTTCGCCTCCACTGCATCTGCTCCCAGGATGAGGCATTCCACTCCCGTACATCTTAGATGTCCTTGTTCTTCAAGGACCGCAACTCTTTTTCTCCCCCCACCCCCCCGTCCCCCGCAGTGGTCGAGAACGCCCTCGACAGTGTTTCCTGCAACTCATCCCTCACACCCCGTCCCTGCAATAACAACCAAAAAAAAACCCCCGCATCCTCACGTACCACCCCACCAACCTCCGGATCCAACGCATCATCCTCCGACACTTCCGCCATCTGCAATCCTACCCCACCACAAAGACATTTTTCCCTCTCCACCCTTATCTGCTTTCCGGAGGGACCACTTTCTCCAGGACTCCCTTGTCCGCTCCACGCTCCCCTCCAGCCCCACCACACCCGGCACTTTTCCCTGAAACCGCAGGAAGTGCTACACCTGCCCCCACACCTCCTCCCTCACCCCCATCCCAGGCCCCAAGGAGACTTTCCACATCAAGCAGATGTTCACCTGCACATCTGCCAATGTGGTATACTGCATCCGCTGTACCCGTTGTGGCCTCCTCTACGTCGGGGAAACCAAGCGGAGGCTTGGAGACCGCTTTGCAGAACACCTATGCTCGGTTCGCAATAAACAACTGCACCTCCCAGTCGCGAACCATTTCAACTCCCCCTCCCATTCCTAAGGCGACATGTCGATCCTGGGACTCCTGCAGTGCCACAACAATGCCACCCGAAGGCTGCAGGAACAGCAGCTCATATTCAGCTTGGGAACCCTGCAGCCCAATGGTATCAATGTGGATTTCACAAGCTTCAAAATCTCCCCTCCCCCAACCGCATCCCAAAACCAGCCCAGCTCGTCCCCGCCTCCCTAACCTGTTCTTCCTCTCACCCATCCCCTCCTCCCACCTCAAGCCGCACCCCCATCTCCTATCTACTAACCTCATCCCGTCCCCTTGACCTGTCCGTCCTCCCTGGACTGACCTATCTCCTCCCTACCCCACCACCTACACTCACCTCTTACTGGCTCCATCCCCGCCTCTTTGACCTGTCTGTCTGTCTCCTCTCCACCTATCTTCTCTATCCATCTCCTATCCGCCTCCCCCTCTCTCCCTATTTGTTTCAGAACCCCCTTCCCCTCCCCCATTTCTGAAGAAGGGTCTAGGCCCAAAACGTCAGCCTTCCTGCTCCTATGATGCTGCTTGGCCTGCTGTATTCATCCAGCTCTACACCTTGTTATCTCAGATTCTCCAGCATTTGCATGTCCTATTATCTCAGTAGTCTTTGCTTTCTGGTTTTGATGTTGAGATGATCCTTTGGCTGACTAGCCCTTTGTTGTTTAGATGTCTTTCTCTGAATGTTTCCATTGTTTTTAAGGAGTACGGAGTAACTGATTCACTTGGAAAACATCTCTGATTTATCAATTCAAAATCACAACTTGTAACTAACTGCTGCTGGAATAAAAATAGCTGGTTTTCTTCAGGTTTAAACAAAGTTTACAATTGCAGAGAGATCAGGTAGCTTATGGATGGGGAGAAGATCTGCATAATTCTTTTTCTCTTTGTGTCTCTGAAACTTCCAGCTCCAAGCTGCTCAGCCACCTGAGAACCAGTCACACAGTTGTTGGCAAGTGAAAGGTCTGTGTCATTGGTCTGTGGACTAATGACAGTTATCAGTCATCTTCTTGTTGCCATCAAGAGCTGTTCAGTGCACACCCTTGGCTCCAGGTTGTCTGCAATCTGAAATGCAATTATTATTTATTGAAACAGTTGTTTACAATACCTGCCAGGAGTGTCAGATTACTTGCTGTCAAAACTGCAGCCACGTATTTACGCACTAGTTTTTAAAAACGCCAAAAATAAAAATTACATGATCTTTAAAACATGTCAAGTCATGGTTTTTGCATGCATACTAAAGACGTCCAAATCACCCTCACCATTTCTCTCAATTATTCGCTATTCGTTATCAGATTGCTTATTCAGCAGTGTATGTGGGATAAGCAGAAATTCGCATATTGGAATGAATGAATTTGTTTGTTTTTGCTCCTACTTTAAACACCATTCCCTAACTGCCAATTCCGTGGTTTCCCTGGCAACAGTCTTAAAATTAAGCCAGAGATAGCAAGAACTGCTGATGCTAGAGTTGAAGATAACATTATGGAGCTGAAGGAACACAGCAGACCAGGCAGCATCGGAGGAGTAGAGAAGTTGAAGTTTTGCGTCAGGACCCTTCTTCAGAAATGGGGGAAGGGGAAGGGAGCTGAGAAATAGAGGAGGGGTGAGGCTAGGGAAAGTAGGTGGGATGGTGTAGGTGAGTGCAGGTAAGTAGTGGTAGGGATTAGTCAGTGAGGTGGGAGAGAAGATGGACAGGTTGTGTCAGGTCAGGGCGGTGGGGATGAGAGGGAGGGTTGGACATAGGATGAGGCTGGAGGTGGGGAGATTTTGAAACTGGTAAAATCCACATTTAAGCCATTGGGCTGTAGGCTCCCAAGGCAGAATGAGGTGCTGCTTCTCCAGTTTCCGGGTGGTGTCATTGTGACACTGGAGGAGTCTCAGGATGGACCTGTCGCCCAGAGAGTGAGAGGGGGAGTTGAAATGGTTCGCAACCAGAAGGTGGTGATGTTTGTCATGAACAAAAGTGCACCCGCTCTGCAAAGTGGTCTCCGAGCCTCTGTTTTGTCTCACCGATGTAGAGGAGGCCACATCAGGAGCAGCGGATGCAATAGACCACGTTAACAGATGTGCAGGTGAACCTCTGTCTGATGCAGAAGGTTTGGTTGGTGCCTTGAATGGAGGTGAGTGGTGGGGGGGAAGTGTAGAGCAGGTGTAGCACTTCCTGCGGTTGCAGGGAAAGGTGGTGGGGCTAGTGGGGAGTGTGGAGCGGACGAGGAAGTCGTAGAGTGTGTGGTTCCTACGAAAGGCAGATAGGGGTGGGGAGGGAAAATATATCTTTGGTTGTGGGGTTGGATTGCAGGTGGCAGAAGTGGCAGAGAATGATATGTTGGATGCAGAGGTTGGTGTGGTGATATGTGAGGAGAAGGGGATTCTGTGTTTTTGTTTTTGTTTGGGGGGGAGCGGATGTGAGGGTAGAGGTGTGGGGAATGCAAGTGATGCGGTCGAGAGTATTTTCAACTATCAAAGGGGGGACGTTGCAGTCTGTGAAATAAGAGGACATCTGGGATGTTCGGGAGTGGGACGCCCCATGTTGGGAGCAGATGCAGTGGAGTCGGAGGAATTGGGAGTAGGGGATCGCATTCTTGCAGCAAGGTGGGTGGGAGGAAGTATAGTTTAGGTAGCTGTAGGAGTCGGTGGGCTTGAAGTAGATGTCAGTTTTGAAGCGGTCACCAGAGATGGAGACAGAGGTCCAGGAAGGAGAGAGAGGTATCAGAGATGGTCCAGGTGAACTTAAGGTTGGGGTGGAAGGTGTTGGTGAAGTGGATGAACTGTTCAAGCTCCTTGTGGGAGCACGAGGCAGTGCCGAAACAGTCATTAATGTAGTGCTGAAAGAGGTGGGGGATAGTGCCAGTGTAGCTGTGGAAGAGGGACTGTTCCATGTATTCTACGAAGTGGCAGGCATAGCTCGGGCCTATGCGGGTTCCCATGGCCACCGCTGTAGTCTGTAGAAGTGGGAAGGGTTGAAGGAGAAGTTGTTCAGGTTAAGGACAAGTTCGGTTCAGCGGATGAGTGTGTCGGTGGAGGGGGATTGGTTGGGCCTGTGGAGAGGAAGAAGAGGAGGGCTTTTGGGCCATCCACATGGGGAATGCAAGTGTACAGGGATTGGATGTCCATAGTGAAGATGAGGTGTTGGGAGCCAGGGAATTGGAAATCTTGAAGAGGTGGAGGGCGTGGCTGGTGTCTCGGACATCGGTGGGGAGTTCTTGGACCGGGGGGGAGTAAATGGAGTCGAGGTAAGCAGAGAGATGTTCATGGGGCAGGAACAGGCAGAGACAACGGGTCGGCCGGGACTGTTAGGTTTGTGGATTTTAGGAAGGAAATAGAAACGGGTGGTGCAGGGTTGGGGAACAATGTGGTGGGAGGCTGAGAGTGGGAGGTCGCCTGAGGTGATGAAGTTATGAATGGTTTGAGAGATGATGTTTTGGTGGTCAGGGGTGAGGCCATGATCAAGGGGGTGGTAGGCGGAGGTATCAGAGAGTTGGTGCCTGGCCTTGGCTACGTAAAGGTCAGTGTGCCATACCACGACTGCGTCCCCTTATCTGCGGGTTTGTTAGTGATTGTTTCACTAATGGTGTTCCTCAGCTCCAATTACTGTAAAATCCTGTCATTCACAGGAGTTACATTCTTGGAAAACCCTGCAAACAGCAAATATATTTTATAGTGGTTGTCAATTGGATGGGTTCCTGCTGTCTGCTACACAGTAAAAGATAAAAATTAGAAGCATGTTTTCAATACATCTAAAGACATTCTGCTCACAAAATTGTTTATTTCAATAAGAAATGTAAGATTTGTCGCAGATTTATGCAGTATAATGCAATGATCGTAACAGCAATGAACATCCATGTGCATTCATTCCTGTAAGCAATATTGATGATGCAGATGCAGTGCATGCTTTCTAGTTCAGGAAATGCAGTTTAGTATGTCATTGACACCTTCCATATCTTAGTCATTCTGCATTCATTTAAACACTTTGTCCCCAGTTGGTAAAATGGGGCAGATGATGTTTTGTGTGGATAACAAATTCTCAAATGGTGGGGCGTCACCTCACTACACTTCTCTGCCTTTTTATTTTTATCTTGATTTTTACTTTTTAAGACTCTCATGTTTTTGGTCATCTGACTTAATATCTCCTTGTGTGGCCCAGTGTCATACTTTGTTTTATAATGCCTCTGTGAAGTGTCTTTGGCTGTTTCATTCTTTAAAAATGCTATATAAACATAAGCTATTGTTAAGTGAATGGGGTGCAATATATTTTCTGTTTGCAGGGTTTTCCAAGAACATTAAGCCCTGTGAACACAAGACTTTACTGTAATTGCAGAGCTTTGGGAGTTGAAACTAAAGGCCTGGCCACCAATAGAGAGACAGTTATGATTGCAGATGCACAAGAGACCAGAATTATAGAATAGTTTTCATTGCTAGATCTGAAAGTTGTAAATGGCTCAAATAGTGAATAATTATCATGTTTCAGTATTGTGAGGAATATGGTAAACGTTTGCAGAAAACACCAATATGGTAATGGATCAGGGTAGTTTTGTTTTAATTTGCACTGTGGTTCAGTTTATTTTTGAATGTTAAACCCTACACAACCAGTGGTGATGTTAAACCAAGCCAATTTCACGTATCTACATGTTTCATGATGCTAATGAAACTCTTTTTGGCAATTCCTGAAACAATTGGCCTGCTAATACAATGTTAAAGGTTTGGGAGAGATAGTACCAGACCATTCTTGTAGTAAGAATTGCGGCTTGAGTAACTTCAGGTCCGGGTTGAGGATCTGCAGTTTGAGCTGCAGATTTTTATCATATCAGGGAGGGAGCTATTTATCCTAACTCTGGACACTTTACTGCAGAATTCATTCTCGTTCTTAAATACCTTTAAATTAGGTATTTTAAACTTGGTCTGTGAAAAAGGACAGGAGGATGTGATTGTAGGTGAAGTAGATACAGGAACCCAAAGGTCAGCTTTCAAGATGCCTCCATTCCTGTAATTGTCATACAGTAACAAGGTTCTTTGAACCTGTGTGGATGAAAGGGGGGTCTGTAGGGAGGATGAGCGACCTGACGATGTTCTGTGGTACGGGGATCTGGTCAAGTGGTTGGTGGAAGTAAGAAAAAAAGCAGTGGTAGGAGACAGTATCGTTAGGAGGATAGATACTGTTTTCTGCAACTGTGAGCATGAGCCTTGAACTTCTGCGTTGCCTACTTGATGCCAGGGTTAAGGATGTCCCCTGCAGGCTGGAAGGGAGCTTGATGTAGGAGGGGAGGGATCCAATTGTTGTCAAAAACATTGTAGTCAACAACATTGTAATAATAAACATGGTGTATCTGTGGAATTCTTTACTGCAGAGAGCTATCAAGGCTGGCTCATTAAATATATTCAAGATGATGATAGATTTTTAATCATTAGGGTAATCCAGGGTTATGGGGATAAAGTAGGAAAGTGGAGTTGAGGATTATCAGATCAGCCATGATTTCATTGAATGGCAGAGTGGATTTGATGAGCCAAATTGTCATCTACTGCTCCTGCTTCTTTTGGTCACAGGTGTGAAGAGCAGAAGGCCATATTGAGTAAAGCTTGTAATGCTTGTGTTTAGATTTCTATCGAGTAACCTTGTGGAAGGAAGATGCTGTACATTTTTTGTCTTCTGTTGCTGTAGGCTGACACTGACAGATTTCAGTTACTTGTCCGTGGAGATGGTGAAAGAGTCCCATTTCATGTTAGGCACTAGAGCCATTTAAAGAACTTATGAAGTTCTCTCAAGTTCCATTTCTCCTTCTGAACTGCTCAAATCTTGGAAATGCTGGTTGAGGGACATACTGATCTTTATTATAGAAAGCCAAGTTGTTGGGACCAAGGGAGAAGAGAACAGTATGACAGATAAGTAAATGCAAAATCCAGCAACTTCTGTCTTTGTTTCTGCAAGGACATTGTTTTATCTGTTCATGGTGAAGTAACATTGCTCCTCACCACCGGTCTCCAAGAAAGTTGGTCACAAAGATCTAGTGATCTCTATAGCATAGTTTTCTCCTTGACGCTCAATAGAAGTCGGTGGGACCTCTCTGGTTCCAGTAGTGTTGATATCAAGGAGGTTAAGTAACCAAGCACATTCTAGAAAACCGAACCAGAATTAAAGCCGCCAAATTCCTTCCCTTTTTCATTATTTAAAATTTTTATTAATAACCAAGTAAATGACTAGAATATGTGCATGAGATTAAGATGAAAGCTTTACTATCATAAACTTTAGAGAACTAAAATACACGACACTTCTTTATCGTAATAGAAAAATGGGACATTCAACAAATATAAATGTATTCCTTCAGGACCAATGAGGCTGCTTAGTCGTAGTAATGAACTTGGCAAGCTATTGAAAACTCTCATCCACGAGGCATAACTTTTTTGCTAGTATTTGCAGTAAGCCTGTTGAAGGATTTCTGATTGATAGCAGTCTGGGGAACCGCACTTACGGAAACATATTGAATCACTGACAGCAACTGCTAAATTCTAGATTCAATTGCTCTCATATGGACTCCAGAAATCAGTGAATATTGTGGTTTTCCCGTCTTTACTGCTGCAAACATCTGGCCAATAACTCCATGTTAAATGGCAATGCTGTAGATAGCATGTTTATCATTGGGAGGAAATGTTGGAATTTCTGAGAATTGCGGTATTGTTCATAATGATTAGCGTTAACTAATATTTGATCAAATTTGTGGATTGATTCAGTGGTAATTTTTTTTCAAAATCTGAACAGAGGAGAAAGTGCTGATAAATGTGTAATTCCTTATTAAATTACTTTCTCGTCAAATAACTCAATCATAAAATCCTAGTGATTGAACTGGTGTACACTACCAATAGACTAGGCAATTGTCAGATACCAAAAAGTTGTTGGAAAGTATCCCTAACTTATCACTCCACTCCATGTAGTAACTCGGCAAGCAGCTGGCTGTTCACTCCACAACTAATTGTTTAGAAAATTGATGGGCTGTAAATATGAGCTTTCTACACTGTTTAAAGGAGGAAGACTCACTGGTATTCTAGTAGTTTTGATAATTGTCTGCAGATAGTCACCCACATGCTGCCCTTCATGTACTTTAGACAAGATTTTTCTTAAAGTCACACCATGCATAGTGTTTTTCATTCTAAGACTTTTAAGATGGGGATTGGCTCTAAATGACATGAGCTGTTGACAGCAGTATTGATACTATATTTAGCTCTCCATATTGAAGGCTTTTTTTCCTGCTGCTTGGCAATCACCGGATGTACGTCTGTGTGAAAGGAAAGGAATATGATTGTACAAGCCAGGTTCTTATGACCATCCATTCCAGTTTCGTGTTGAGTAAAATTCCTGTGTATAAAGATAGTGATGTCAATGATATCATCTCAATTCTCATACATGTTGGACAGTCTGATCCATTAACTGCTGTGATTCAGCTTCTTGTGCTAAATAAAATGCAGTGGCTGGTGATAGTTTTGTAGACTAACAAAACCACAAAGTCAGGTGTTAAGCATTGTATGCGGATGTGATTCATTATCTTTCTAACAATGACTTGTCAAAATTGTCTTATAGTAGACCACTGATTTCAGTTATGGTTTGTCCAGTAATCTAGTTGCCAGTAACACATTTGTGGCTTCATTGAAGAGAAAGTGATTGTTATTATTAAGAATATTAGGAAATTCCAAGGAATGCATCATTTTGTGGCTTAATTCCAGTTGGACAGTTTCATAGACTACAGTCTTTCTTTTCAGTAAAAGCTCTTCCATCTGTCAGTTTTAGTTGATCCTACGTGAGGCAAAGCTCCCTGAATCATGGGCCAAAAGTGCTCCGTTTAATTCTTCATTATCAAATGCAGGATTTACATTATTTTCACAGTATTTCTAAGTCCGGTCTTTGATCCTAGCTAGGTGGAAACTGGAGAAAATGCATTAGAGGGTGATGGCAAGGTCAACTGTGGGAAAACTTGCAGACAAATAGAAAGCATCTTGAGAGCAACTGTCCTTAGGGAAGGACAGTTTTTCATGTTCATAGTCACTTAGGATGTAATTTTGATGCATACTTTTCAAAGTTACTTGAATTTCCTTAAATTATATATAATTGTGCTGAATGTTACAGGTGAAAAGCAGGCCATTCTGCCCAGTCTGACTATGTGGGTATATATTGTTTCACATGAATTTCTCCTAACCCTTTCAACATAATCTGTTCCTTTCTCCTTGTACTTATCCTTAAATGCGTCTGTACATTTTATATATAAAAATGCTTTTTTAAAAAAAGCTTTGCCACAACCTGCTGACTGCTGGTCTTCTAGATTCTGCAACTTGCATCACTTGTGTTCAAATGTTTACAGAATTGTAATTTACAGAATGACATTTGAAGAAATCCTGCAGGCTTAGTTCAAGGGAAGAAACATTTTTCACAGCTAAAGCTGAGCATAAAGTCCTCTGTGTAGTCATTTAATTAGTCTCTATAAAGTTAGTTATCATTTATTTTGCCTCTACAGAAGCTTGACGCACTTGTCACGCTTTGATTGAAAAGCAGTTTTAGGATACTATTAGAATATGTTGACATTTTAAGGAACTAGGTAAGCAGATATCTCGCCATTTGGAGGGAAGAAGTACCTGCTAAGGTGCACTTCATGTTATTATATCCTACTAATACTCCTTACTGAGCGCCATAGATTCGTTGGAACAATTATTTAACTTCAAGTGGGGGGATTCTCCGTAATCTGTTTTAGTTTCACCACTGTGAAACAGCATGTTAATAGGATCTGATCGGCAGTCCGAAATTGCCATTTTTGTCACTAACTCAGAGCACAAGTCAGGGACGGCTTGGAAATGAGCAAGAGAAGGGGACACAGGTTTTTTTTCTGTTCTATCTGACTTGTGATGCACTGTAAATGCTGTTTCATAGAACATTTTAGGGAAAAAAAGCATGTCTGTCAACAAATAGCTTATTTGCATTAACAGCCAGCTTGATTAGCAAATAAGTGCCTGTCTTGCCTTTATTGATACCTTTTATATTTTTTAAATGTGACTGCAGTAATTACTTTTTCAAAAGAATGAACAGAATGCAGTACAGGGCATAAAATGGATTATAAATTCCAACACCTGAAGTAATGGATTAATTTTTCTTGGAACTGTATTAATATTATTTAGAATTGTTATTTTCAGCTACATTGATCTGGACCTTGGGATCATCATTGCATGTTTACCAATTTAAAACTAAAAGTTGAGACAATTAAGTTTTGAATGTGAGTGTTTGATTTGTGGAGGCATCTGTCACTGTGCTGTACAGTAGATTCATAATTGAGGGACTGTAAATTTGCAGCTTGTCAAAATGTAGCAGAAAAATTGATATGAAATGAATTTTTTTTTTTGCAATTTCAGCTGCTCGTGAAACTTTCATTTGCAATTTGCAAAAACTCCTTGCTTCCTCATATGATCTTTTAAATGATTAGGCCAAGCGATTAGTAGAAAATTGTTTACCACTATTTCATTAAAACTCCAAAAATGTACCTCTAATGTTAATCGTTTTTATGTTCAGTCAGAAAATAATTATTTGGCATCTGCTGTTTTCAAAAAGGGTGTTATTTCATTTTATGTCTGCTGAGATCTTGTTGAAATGGCTTATCTAAAGCTAATGCAAACTGATTGCTAGAATAGGGGTGTGTATTTCACAGTTGCCTAATGGCAAACAATGCCTGTATTCTCTGATAGTTCCTACCTAACCTTGCAACCTTGGCATGAAGTTATTTTATTTTTGGTGGAAACTTGTCTATTGGAATCTTCTGTTATTGGAAATGCACGTGAAGCAATGCATCTGCCACTTTGAACTGCTCTTGTGGGCTTGGCCTTATGCGCAAGCTAATCTTTTGTTCACCTGAATGGTTATTGAGTTGAGCCTTTTTGAGTGTCTATTTCAGATCCTGAAATTTGTGGTAGATTTATGTGCCATAAAGGGTTAATAACAGCAATGATAATAACTAGAATTGAACTGGAACCTGTGTGGAAAGATTGAGATGTCCTTTGAAACTCTGTCAAATACATAAAAATAAGTAGATAATAAAATTTCAAGTTTTCACTGGAATGATTGCAGACTGTCTCCTCTCGAGCATCCAAGCATCAATCCTGATATAACAAAATGGTGACAGTAGTATGTGAGATAAAAGGTACTGCAGATGCTGGAGAATCCGAAATAACAAGGTGTGGGCCTGGATGAACACAGCAGGCCAAGCAGCATCATAGGAGCAGGAAAGTTTGACGTTTCGGGCCTTGACCCTTCATCAGAAA
>JAHRHZ010000084.1:15616053-15728711 GCA_024137785.1 Ginglymostoma cirratum
AGGCCAAGCAGCATCATAGGAGCAGGAAAGTTTGACGTTTCGGGCCTAGACCCTCCTTCATCAGACCCTTCTGAAGGAGGGTCAAGGCCCGAAACGTCAAGCTTTCCTGCTCCTATGATGCTGCTTGGCCTGCTGTGCTCGTCCAGCCTCACACCTTGTTATTACAGTAGTATGTGAACCATTTTATAAGGCTCCCAGTCAATGTTGTGAGGGATAGTGAACCAGATGGAGAATTTTCAAGACATGCACAAACAACAAGCAGTTTGGCCCAGGTTGATGCCATGTAAGGTGGGAAATCAAAAAAGCAATCAACTAAAAAGAAAGAATTCTGATAATGTTAACAACAATAAGTCAATCAAATCAGTAAACAAGTCCCAAAACTCTGCAGTACAGATATGCAGAAGGATGGAGAAAACCTTACGCTTTCTTGAACTTTGGAGTATGCGGGAAACCTTGACCAAGATTTGCCCTGGATTGACTGGCATTCCACATCAGCAGCTACTGCACTGCCTCCAAAGCCACCCAAAATCAAAGTTTAGGTCTGTCTCTACATGTATTCAGCAGCAGAACTGATAATATTTTGTTACCAGGGATTGAAGGATGAAACTGCTAGCTATACAGAAATCATTGTTAGCCTTTAACTCCTGCTTTAACTTACAATGCTGTGCTGGTAGGAATTAGAAGGTTCAGCAGGGCCACCTGAAAACCAGTTCATGGAGGAGATGAGGTACGTAGGATGCTTGTCAGCAAGCACCTCTGAAGAGAAAAGATATGGCTGCCAACATTATTCCATATCCACATTGTAGGGAGAAAAAGCCCTCAGGCATGAAGTTTTGTAATGCTGAGTGTGACACGTGCAGCAAGAGAGGCTATTCTGCAATGGTGCTGGAGACCTGTGTTGGCAGGGTGAAAACTTAAAAACAGGCATTCCAGTCGGCGACTGTCCAAGAAGTGGATGCTGTTGAAGAGCAAGATCTATTCAGGAGAAGTGACTGATCACCACATGATTTCTGGTATAAATATCATGGCAAAAAAGCTAATTTTATATTAGATATGCGTAAGCTTATTCAATCTTGTAGTTACCAAATTGTAGCTGAAGCCCTAGTTTCTTAGGCTGTCTACCTTTTTTAAATTTTGGGGCACAAAGTATTCCAATAAGTGTGAGTGTACATGTATGCTGTGCTTCATTATAGTGGGAGAGAACTGTCTGATGCAGTGTATGTGATTACTAATCAGGATTGTTCATTTTATTAAGCAGGGACACCTTTGTTGCTTTGAATCATCTTTATTCACCAGTTGCAGAAGAAATTGAAGTTAATTCATTACTCTGTAAATTTAGTCTTGAAGAAACACCACCCTTGTGACCACGAGAAAATATTATTGATCTTTCATTTCACTTTGAGGAGAGGCTAGATAAAGTAGAAGAGGTGCACCGAGGATGAAGTTGAGCAGCTACAAGATGACATGCTGGACCTTAATTTACTCTTCAGGAGAGAGTATTAGTAATTAAAGATGCTGCTGATGTTGGGGATTTATTTGAGAAGGAAATCTTGAAACTTGTTTTGCTCTTTGAAGACACCCTTAATGATGACCATTAAAGTCTTGATGTGTCTCATGAGAAGATTCAGCATATTATTGAAGAAGGCTTTAGCAATGCAGAGCATTATCAAGCTGATACGGGTGTGAAGTTCTTCATGGAAAGTAAAATTGGTTCAAATTTCAAACCAGCGCTTTCGCCTTTCCTTAGTGTGCTAAGGAGAAGGAAAAGCAGTAGAAGAAGAAAATGAGAATTTTAGTTTGTTTTCCTGACTTTTTGATAGGTGGCATGAGGTGGTGGGTAATGCACTTAGGTCAAAAGTGGAAATAGTTAAAGTGTAGAATGAAAAAATTTGGGGGAGATATCAGTTTTATTCATTATGAAAATTCTGAATCTTTGAGCTGAAGGCACGCTTAGCTCAAAGTTTCACAGGCCTGGATTTTGCAGTGGTAATTACATTTGAAACTGTAAGTGTTCACTGCCATTATCTTCACTGAAACTACCCTACTGCAGTGAAACTGGGAGTCTGCAGAAATCCCAAACAAGGCTGAAAGCCATGAGTTGTCAGTGATTCTGATGTTGTCCCTTCGAGCCATACCCAAGATCAACACCTGGCAATTAGTTAACTGTTGGCATTTGTTAATGCATGGGGAGTGTTAGTTTTGCATTGGTAGAGTTGTGAAGACTTTGGATTGGGTAACTGTTACTGGCTGTACAAGTGTTTGAAAGAGCACTTGAACTGTAGTTTCTAAATGGCCTTCTTTTCACTCCTTTTTGGTTAAAACAAAAATATAAACCGGTGATTTTGGGAGTTGCTGAAACAGAGTTAGAAAAATACCGGTGCACTTATACAAGAAGTGTGGCTTGTACGTCTCTGCTCCATAAGAGAATGCTTTGGCAAATTTAACAGAGGTATGTGATTTCCCCTTTTAAGGTTAGTGGGAACTTCATAATGAACAAGTGTCATGTTGCTTATATCTGACATTTGTCTGTACAGCAATATTTTCTCTTTTGTTTTAAGATTCAAGTTCTGATATCTGAGAGGATGTATTTATTTATGATTGAGCACTTTATTGCCTGCAGTTTCTTCAGACATTAAAATTAAGTGATCATTGCAATAGTATTTACATCAGTTCTTTAACTATTTTTCAAATTGACCCCACTTATCACTTGAAAATTAACATGATTCAGATGTCACAAAAACCAAATAGCAATAAAGTGGTACAGTATATAATTATTGGTATATAATTGTATTAAAGTTTGCATAATGCAGATCACCACACAAATATGAAAATCAGTGATGAAAGCCCTGGGTCCTCAGTGATTAGGCTGACCTTGGAGATGCCTTCAAAGATGTGTGGATTTCATCTTTCCTCCCATGAAGAAGGACGAGGACAGCAGATAAATGGAATACCATCACTTCAAGTTCCCCTCCCAAGCCACTTGCCATGCATATCACTGTTCCTGCAGTGTCACTGGGTCAAAATCCTTGAACTCCTTCCCTAACAAGCTTGTGGGTGCACCTATACCAAATGGGCTTCAGTGGTTCAAGGCAGCTCGCCACCATCTTAAGGGCAGCTAGGATGGGTAATAAATGCTAGTCCTGCTAGCAGTGTCCACATTCCATGATTGAATAAAAAGTATGTTAGTTTACTTCTGACATTAAACACGGAGACCCCTAATAATTAGCAATAGTGATATTATCAAACAGGCTAGGCAGTTGATCGTATTGAAGAATTCTACGACAACAGACCAGAAAATACAAAGGAATGATCATCGTTCATTATTTAATCACTTTAGAAATAACAAATGGGGATCTTCTACTCATTCACAGGATGAGGCTGTTGCTGGCTAGGCAGCATTTATTGCCTATTCCTAATTGCCCAAAGGGCAGTTAAGAGTCAGCCACATTGCTGTGAGTCTGGAGTCACATGTAGGCCAGACCAGGTAAGGATGGCAATTTCCTTCCCTAAGGGGAAGTTAGTGAAGTTAGCATTAATGAACCAGATGGGTTTTTCCTGACAATTGGCAATGGATTCATGGTCACTGTTAGACTCTTAAATCCAGATATTTATTGAATTCAAATTCCACCATCTGTCGTGATGGGATTCGAACCCCGGTCCCCAGAACATTTGTCTGGGTCTCTGGATTAACAGGCCATCGCCTCCCCAATGATGGAGTGTAATGGTAATGTCACTGGATTAGCAAGTCAGAGGCCCAAGGTAAAGCTGTGGGCACACAGCAGCTAGTCGAATTTAAATTCAACTAATAAATATATCTTGAATTGAAAGCTTGTCATCGTAATGGAGCCATAGAACTATCGTTGATCGTGGCAAAAACACATCTACTTGACTACAGAAGGAAATCTCCCATTCTTCTGGCCTAACTGTTATTCAACACCTACAGCAAAATGATTAACTCCTGATTGCCCTCTGCTCTCTGAAGTGGCCTAGCAAGCTACTTAGTTTATGGGCAGTTAGGGATGGCCATCACATTGTTGTAGGTCTTGAATTGCATTTAGGCCAGAAGGAATGAAAACAGGATGGGGTGGTAGGAGAGGAGGAGCATAAGAAGTCAGAGGCAAGGGTTGGGGAGAAGTGACATTCTGTAACTCCCATCCTTCCTAGCCCCAGGTCCCTTTATTGGACATAGAGTGCTTGATAATGAGGCACCTGCAGCAGTTTGTTGGCCAAGTTTGAGGCATCACTAAGTTACAAGGGGACCTGGGATAATGGATATCCATTGGCTTGCTAAAGAGCCTAATTGACATCCTGTTGTTGGCAGCTGGGAATTCCACATCAGCCCTGTTTTGACTTCATCTTAATCAGCGGGGCTTCTCCTGCCTCCAGGGACTGATGAAGAACTTCTCCGATGAATAAGTAGACCTGGCCTCCCTGGTTTCCTGTGCGCCTGGCAAATCCAACTTCTTCTAAGTTTCCTTTCATAAATACGGAGTCAAAGCAGCTATTCAATATTTCTGTCATTCTTGATCATTACTTCTAAATTTTATCTTCTGCATCCTTTATCGTATCCTAATTTTATGGTTACTTGTGTTATTGCAGAATTCTATTTATTTTTATGTTCCTCCACTTTAGCTTTGTATATCCTTTTTAACTTTTTGACTTATTTTTCTGACACTGTTATGATCTCCCCTGTCTCAAACTTACAGGATACATAACTAATGATTTATTTCTAATATTACTATTCATTTGATATGGCTAAGATGTTTAATTTCAATTATTTTATTCTTCCGCATTCTGAGCTATTTGTATTACCTCCTCCAAAGAATTCAGGCCATACTTTAAATCTCCAAGTGATTAGTTTCTCTCAGGATCTCAAGTCTGTTGAGCATACAGACATTAACTGTCTCAGTAAAGCCCACTTTTGTACTCCAAACAAAAAAAGCATTCTGTTCTCTCGTGCTGCTTCAGCTGTTGTTTATTGTTGGTTAGCAGTTAACATTTTAATTTTTGTAAACTCAGGTAGAAGCAACATTTGGATTTGGCAAAGTCAGAAGAAAGTTGTTATTTGCAAGCTTATGAGAGGAGCATGTGATGTTATAATGGTGGACATGCTGCAACTGGCATTTAGTTCCGGATCACAGCTATATCACTGCTCAAGGTCAATGAAGAAAGGGAGATTGATGTTAAATGTGTTCCTACCAGCCTTGAATGGTATTTTATTATTATTTATTATTGTGAAAGTAATTTATTATTTATTTGGAGAAAACTGCCAGTAAGTGTATGAAGCTATTCTCGGGAATACTATCCTTTCAATGTGTGAATGAGCTCTACAAATTGTAGTCATACAATTGAAGTTAAAATTTCATGCTTTATTGCAAGCTGTTTATTGAGCCACTAATCTGAATTCAATGAGCTAAATTGTATTTGCAATGTATAATGTTATAATTTTGTGAAATGTATTAATAACTTCTGGAAGATGAGTAGGAACTGAGCAAAATAGAATTCGATATCTCTGGATTATCTCAGAGGGGAGAAAAATGGATGGCATTTTCATTTCAAGCCAATCTGATTTTGTAGGTGGAGAGGTGGGAATAAGTTTGTATTAGCAAGTTTGCATTGATAATTTGCTGGAACTTTAAATTTTGCGATGTGTTTTTGTGTCCCATTAGTTTCATTTGTTATCAGTGTGGTCCTTTTTGTTTAAGCATTTTGTGGATACAAAGATATAAAACATCAGTTGTGGCACTTGTGTTGGGGTCAAGTATAACTTAATGTCTCCAATCATTGTAATTACAATTGTTTGGACATTTTGATAGTACTATATAATATCCAGAGATAACTGAGATAACTGAATGGAAATGTTTTAATTTTGTATGATTTTCTAATTTTCTTTTCTTCCTGTCCAAATAAAAGGTATTGGAAAGAATGTGATTTGTGAAAAAGCAGCTACTTCAGGGGATGCCTTCAAAATGGTGAAAGCAGCTCGTTACTATCCTAAACTTATGAGTATTGTTGATAATGTACTTCGGTTTCTGCCAGCATTTGTGAAGATGAAGCAGTTAATTGAAGAAGGCTACATCGGTAATGTCATGATCTGTGATGTACGTGTATATTGGGGCAGTCTTCTCAGCAGCAAATATAACTGGATCTGTGATGAACTGATGGGTGGGGGTGGGCTTCACACAATGGGCACCTATATTGTAGATCTGCTGACTCATTTGACCAATAAGAAGGCTGAGAAGGTCCATGGCCTCCTGAAAACCTTTGTGAAACAAAATGATAACATACATGGAATCCGACACGTCACTAGTGATGATTTCTGCTTCTTCCAGATGTTAATGAATGGTGGTGTGTGTAGCACTGTTACACTGAACTTCAACATGCCTGGCCCATTTATCCATGAAGTCATGATTGTGGGATCTGCAGGCCGTTTGGTTGCTCGGGGCACAGACTTATATGGACAAAAAAATACTTCCTTCAAGGAGGATCTGCTGCTTGCTGATACCATGTCTGTAAACACACCTAGACTGCTAGAGAAAGCATTCAGCGATATTCCCCTTATATATTTAAAAGGCACAGTTTACATGGTGCAAGCCTTGAGCAAATCCTTTAAGGATCAAGAGGATCGGCGCACTTGGGCCCACAGGCCAGTTTCAATGGCTGCATCCTTTGAAGATGGCCTTTATATGCAAAGCGTTGTGGATGCTATTAAGAGATCGAGCAGGTCTGGGGAATGGGAAGTTATTGCTATGATAACAGAAGAACCAGATTCTAATCAGAACCTATGTGATGCCTTGCAACGTAATAACCTGTAGTAAACACAATGGAGTAATAACGCAGTAGATACATTTCACCAAAACAGAACCTTATTCCAATTCAAAGATCATGTTTAGGGTAACAATACAATTTCAGGTTAGTTTTTGTAAGTACATTACAGATTCTGTGTTTTTGGAGTTGTTTCAGCATATGCAGTTATAACTGTGCAAATGTCAAGAAACCATTCTTAAGCTCTAAATAAATTCCTAAATTTTAATCATTGTCTGTTAACAGACTATTTCAACAAGCTGTCAGATAACAGTAGTTCAGCAAAGAATGAGAACAGTACAAACATTGAAATGATCGTGCTTGCTCATTCCCAAAGCCACCCTGGAGGAAAAATTGGATGCATCCAATATTTCAAAATCAATTCTTACAGGCAGAAAACACATTTATTCATAGAAATTTAAATAAGGTTTCTAATACAGCATTGAAAGTTGTGGCTGGCTGTAAATTATATGTTTTCCTGTTTTGTATTGCTCCTTGTCTGTGGACTTACTCCTTTAAAATTTCAAAAGAAACCTAGCACTGATCCTGGAAAAATGTCCCTTTTCCCAGAGGTTAAATTGCATGTTTAATGACAGTTGAATCTAGTTCTTGTGATTTTTGAAAATTTGTTGTAACCTGGATAATTCTCTGTCTATGGTTTCAGCCTTTAACAGATACTAATCCTGACCTCGGTGAGGGTGATGTCATGGGTATAGTTCCTTCTGTAGAATTGGATGTAATCAGTGTAAGAGTGCCCATGACCTAGTTTCAAAGGAAGAACCAGGTGAGAAGATCAAATCACCTTCAGTTTCAGTTAGGAAACAGAAATCACAAGCAATTTGTAAAAGTTCCAGTGCCATTAAGCCTTTTAAAATCACCAAGTTTGCTTAAAGCTTTGTAAATGAAGTAGAACTGTCTGTGATGACATGAACTATGTGGAATGAAGGTACATTGTTATCTGTAGTGCCTTATGTGGGCCAGCCTCTATTGTCTGTCCTGCCTTTATGTGCATACAAGCTAAATATCCAAACACACTAATCTGATCAATTGGCAGACTTCATTTTCAGAAGATTGTTATTAGTGATCCTGTCATGGCATGCAATTATTATTTAGTACTTAAGCAATTAACTTGAGTTTTTCCTTTTGGTGTATTGTTTACAAATTGACGGTTCTGGTAAAACAAAAATTTATTTTAATAAATTGGCTATTGATTGGACTAGGAGAAAAACAAGTGTTGAGCACCAGTTTATCCATATGGATACATATTTCCCCATTTTTTTTGAAGATAAATATTCTCGTTTATGAAAAACTCATTAAAATTGGGGTGGGGAAATGTGGATAATGCAGGGAAGGGATTCGAATTGACTAAATAATTTCAAACTGTATATACCATCTTTGAAATAGCATGGCAAAAATGGCTGGAATATTTTTGTAATGTGCTGCATTTGTTTTCCACTTTGAATTTTGATGTGAAATACCAATTATTGTAATAGCTGTAAAAGATGTTTTTGGACCTGTAGATCTTAAGTTTTTAAGTACATCCAAGTTGTGTATTTTTGTCATAGTTTTTAAAAAGTCTAAATTTAATTTTTTTCACACTCTTTGTATATGTTGACTCCAAAGAGAGATATTTATTACAGTCTTAAGTGTTTTTTATTAAAACTTGTTTGCTTTGCAAGACTGTTCAGAATGGGGACTGAATCCATGTTCAATATTCAGCTAGGCTGTTTCACTGAAATAGTTGAACTGTACAGAGAATTGGGTGACTATAGATATTTATTTTTCATTAAATTCAGATATATGGGTTATTTATATTGAGGTTTATTTTCCATTGATAGGGGTCCAAGCATTAAACTTGATAAATTTCCTGTGTAAAATGCTTAAAATAAAAATGTTTATTTAAGACTTTTTTTTTGAAGTATTAGTGTCCTGTTACTATAAAGATGGAACTTTGGGAAACAGTCTTGTGTCCATATGTCAGAATATTTGTTTTACATGTACAGATTGCCTATACAAAAGACAAGATTGATATTTTACTTGATTAAATTTTATTTATGGACACTGATCTATTAATTCTTTAGCAGGTGGTTTTTAAGCAGTTCAAATAAAGAATGAAAATAACACTGAAAACAATGCCTTCCTTTGGTTTGAATACTGTCCATTTCCACATAGAGGAAATGCAAGTTTTGCTGTATTTGGGAAATGTACCCATTACATGTTCTGTCTTTGAGTTCTAGCATGTCGTTGAAACTGTTAAGTTTCTGAGCCAGTAAATTATTTACCCTGTGTTTCAGAAATAAAAATGCTATTTTAAAATTGAATTTTTGTCTCTGATTTTTTTTTAAAATTCTATAAGTCGACCAAGTATGTTCCATACAATTTACTTCACAGCATGATGTGTAGCTTATTTAGTAGTGCGCTTCTTTCCAGCAGCTTTGAATCCTTTCAAATAACTGTTTTTTTAACTTTGAAAGTTGAAAAACTTTATCACTTTTTGAAATTGCTGCTGTCAAGCTCCTGTGGAGACAAATATTGGGAGAAGAATATCAAATTCAGTATTGCAGTTGAACAAAGGGAACTATGGAGCTATGAGGGAGGAGCTGGCCAAAGTTCAATGGTGCAATAACCTAGCAGGGATGGCAGTGGAACAACAATGGCAGGTATTTCTGGATATAATGCAGAAGGTGCAGGATCAGTTCATTCCAAAGTGGAAGAAAGATCCTAAGGGGAGGCAGGGGCGGGCCATGGCTGTCGAGGGAAGTTAAGGACTGTATAAAGATATGAGAAGAAGTATAACATAGCAAAGATGAGCGGGAAGCCGGAGGACTGGGAAACTTTTAAAGAGCAACAGAAGATAACTAAAAAGGCAATACACGGAGAAAAAAATGAGGTACGAAGGCAAACTAGCCAAAAATATAAAGGAGGATAGTAAAAGCTTTTTTTTAGGTATGTGAAAAGAAATAAAATGATTAAGACTAAAATTGGGCCCTTGAAGACAGAAACGGGTGAATTTATTATGGGGAGCAAGGAAATGGCAGAAGAGTTGAATAGGTAGTTTGGATCTGTCTTCCTTAGTGAAGACACAAACAATCTCCCAGATGTAATAGTGGCTGAAGGACCTAGGGTAATTTATATTAGGCAGGAAATGGTGTTGAACAGACTGTTAGGTCTGAAGGCTGATAAGTTCCTGGGACCTGATGGTCTGCATCCCAGGGTACTTAAGGAGGTGGCTCTAGAAATCGTGGACGCATTGGTAATCATTTTCCAATGTTCTATAGATTCAGGATCAGTTCTTGCGGATTGGAGGGTGGCTAATGTTGTCCCACTTTTCAAGAAAGGAGGGAGAGAGAAAACAGGGAACTATAGACCGGTTAGCCTGACGTCAGTAGTGAGAAAGATGCTGGAGTCAATTATAAAAGATGAAATTACAACTCATTTGGATAGCAGTAACAGGATAGGTCAAAGTCAGCATGGATTTACAAAGGGGAAATCGTGCTTGACTAACCTTCTGGAATTTTTTGGGGATGTAACTATGAAGATGGACAAGGGAGAGCCAGTGGATGTAGTGTACCTGGACTTTCAGAAAGCCTTCGATAAAGTCCCACATAGGACATTAGTGAGCAAAATTAGGGCACATGGTATTGGGGGCAAAATACTGACTTGGATTGAAAATTGGCTGGCTGACAGGAAGCAAAGAGTAGTGATAAACGGGTCCCTTTCGGAATGGCAGGCGGTGACCAGTGGGGTACCGCAAGGTTCAGTGCTGGGACCGCAGCTGTTTACAATATACATTAATGATATAGATGAAGGCATTAAAAGTAATATTAGCAAATTTGCTGATGACACAAAGCTGGGTGGCAGTGTGAAATGTGAGGAGGATGTTATGAGAATACAGGGTGACTTGGACAGGCTAGGTGAGTGGGCAGATGCATGGCAGATGCAGTTTAATGTGGACAAATGTGAGGTTATCCACTTAGGTGGCAAGAACAGGAAGGCAGATTACTATCTAAATTGAGTCAAGTTAGGTAAAGGGGAAGTACAACGAGATCTATGAGATGTTCTTGTACATCAGTCTATGAAAGCAAGCATGCAGGTACAGCAGGCAGTGAAGAAAGCTAATGGCAAGCTGGCCTTCATAACAAGAGGAATTGAGTATAGGCGCAAAGAGGTCCTTCAGCAGTACAGAGCCCTGGTGAGAGCGCACCAGTATTGTGTGCAGTTTTGGTCTCCAAATTGGAGGAAGGACATTCTTGCTATTGAGGGAGTGCAGCGTAGGTTCACGAGGTTAATTCCTGGAATGGTGGGACTATCATATGTTGAAAGATTGGAGCGACTGGGCTTGAATACACTTGAGTTTAGAAGGATAAGAGGGGATCTGATTGAGACGTATAAGATTATTAAGGGATTGGACACTCTGGAGGCAGGGAGCGTGTTTCCGCTGATGGGTGAGTCCAGAACTAGAGAACACAGTTTAAAAATAAGGGGTAGGCCATTTAGAACAGAGTTGAGGAAAAACTTCTTCACGCAGAGAGTGGTGGATATATGGAATGCTCTACCCCAGAAGGCAGTGGAGGCCAAGTCTCTGGATACTTTCAAGAAAGAGATGGATAGAGCTCTTATAGATAATGGAATCAAGGGTTATGGGGATAAGGCAGGAACAGGATGCTGATTGTGGATGATCAGCCATGATCATAACGAATGGTGGTGCTGGCTCGAAGGGCCGAATGGCCTACTCCTGCACCTATTGTCTATATATGATAAGGACAGAAGTATACAATTTTTAGACAACATTGAGCCTATTCATTGATCTTTTCCAGTTTGTATGTACCATGTAAAGTAAGGAAGAATTGCTAAATTTCTGCACTGACTGGATTAGATAAATCAAAACTCAATTGAGAAATACTGATTTTTTTTTTCAGATAAATAAAATCATTCTTCTTTATAGCATATCTGGGCCGTGCTCAATATCATAATGCTGTGCTAGACAGGAAAGGATATCGAATTGAAGGTTCTATATGACACAGGCATTTTTTTTTTTGTTTTGTTTTGCAGCCTTGTATTTTTCCTTCTCAGCCAGTAAAATACTAAAGTCTGCTAGTGGTTGTTTATTTTTAATATATATCTTGACTTGTTTTCAAAGTTGATTCCCTCATTGTCGTATGTTCCTGATGAAGATTTACTCTTTTTGCATTTTGTTTTTGTTCTTAGGTACCCTGTAAACGTCTGCATTTATGTTTTCTATTCAGCAAGGTGATATCTGTTCTTGCTGATTTTTTTTTTCCAGTTTGTGATGTGATCTGCTACAGTTTTAACCTTGTACTTAGAAGTTTTGTTCTGTTGCCACTTTGCAAACCCTCCTAGCACTTTCTGGTTTGTTTGATTTTATTCGCTGTGATTCTGTTATGCTTTGTGTATTTTATGTAGCTTTTCTTAAAAGATTGGGGAGGAGGTGGTTTTGCTGATGGATTAATGAATTGAGCAGATATTTGGCTGTGTTCATGGTCTGTTGAATTAGCTCATGTCTGCTGAAATAGCAGTACATTACAATTAGCTTCTACACTATTGGTATAGGATCTAATGTCCTCTTGCTCTATAGTGACGCCAACTGGGAACTGTGAGCTGAGACTGTGGTGTCATGTTGTTCTGGTTTCAGAGTTTGTAACTAATAATGTTTTGTTTTGGCTTGGTGATGGCTGTTTAGACACTTGACTGCAGCAAAAGTCTGCATCTTCCAGAGAGGACAGCATCAATTACATAAATCAGCCAAATTACTTTGCTTTGCTACCAGTTCAATAATTCAATTCAAAAAGAACACTTTTCTCTCAGAATTGATTTCCTGAGCCTTGTAATTTTTTGTAAAAATCTGTGCATAAATGATATAAATAAATTGATTTCTATTATATTTTCCCAATCCTGCATTTATATTTTTAATGGGTTTTACCCATGTAAAACTGTGTGTAGTTTATTTCCAATGTCCAATACAACAGCTTAAAAGCCTTTTTTAAAAATTGTGATTTCGCAATTACGATTAAATTTATTCAATGAATTGCCATTGTATTTAATATCAAGTTTTTACTAGAAAGCTGCAGTTTCCCAAAAGGCTAATTTTGGAATCAGTACTTTTGCTCAGATCTGTGATGCTGTGAGCTTTTGGTTGTGCTGTCTCAGCACAGGCAGTGTTTTTATTTTCAAGGATTAGTTTGTTCTGATCTCTACCCAAACTGATGGAGATGAGAGAGAAATACTAGAATAAAAATAAATTGACACAACAGTTGTCATTTATGTATTTTATTCATTATGCTCAGACCACTTCTGTTTTGTTTTGGACTAAAAAAGGAAAAGATGCAGCTTTGAACCAAGAAAAGTGTGGAAGAAAATGTTGCGGTTTTTAAAACCAGTTGGTACAAGTGACATATGTTAAATAAAGGGGGTAAGGTGCTAAAAGAATATAGAGAGTTAGGAAATAAGTTGAAAAGTAGGACCTCAAAGGTAGCAATCTCACAATCACTACCAATACAACATGCTAATCAGAGTAGGAAAAAAATTAAACATTACATGAATTCATGGCTCAAGCAATGGTGAGAGGGAGGGTTTCGTATTCCTGGGGCTTTGGGACCAGTACAAACTGGATGGGTTACACCTGAGTAGGATTGCGACCGAAGTCCCAGAGGAATATTTGCTAAAGTGGTTGGGGAGGCTTTAAACTAAAATGGCAGGGGAATGGAACCTATGAAAGAAGCCAGAGGATGGGGAATCGAGGACAAGAACAAAAGACAAAGAGGAATAGGAAACATAATAGACACAAAAATCAGAGGCCAGGATCAAACAGTCGCAGTAAATTAAAGGAGGTAGGACAAGTAATGATGAAAAGACAAACCTTAAGGCTTTGTGCATTAATGCACAGAGCAATCACTATAAAGTGGGTGAATTAATTACATGAATAGATGAAAATTAAATATGGTATAGTTGGGATTATAGAGACCTGGCTGCAGGGTGACCAGGGATGGGACCTGAACATCCAGGGTGTTCAGTATTTAGAAAGGGCAGACAAAAAGGAAAAGGCACTGGTGTTGTATTGCTGGTTAAAGAGGAAACTAATGCAATAATGAGGGAGGATATTGGCTCTGACGTAGAATCTGTAAGGATAGAGCTGAGAAACACCAAGGGGCAGAAAATGTTCGTTTGATTGGCAGGGGGTGGGGGGAACTGGGTGGAGGAGTATATTGACCGCCAAACTGTAGAGGTGATGTTGGGAATGGCATTAGAGGTGCATGCAATGAAGGAACATTTCAAATT
The DNA here is from genome assembly GCA_024137785.1 of Ginglymostoma cirratum. Lineage (NCBI taxonomy): Eukaryota > Metazoa > Chordata > Chondrichthyes > Orectolobiformes > Ginglymostomatidae > Ginglymostoma > Ginglymostoma cirratum. Next base: position 15,630,154 of record JAHRHZ010000084.1, read on the forward strand.
ATGGATGACTTTAATTTGAATATAGGTTGGGTACATCAAATTAGTTCATAAGTTGTTTGTATGTGGAATGGACTGCCAGAGGGAATGGTCGATGCAGGTACAGTTACAACATTTAAATGACATTTGGACAGATATATGAATAGGAAAGGTTAAGATGGATATGGGCCAAATGCAGGCAAGTGGGACTAATTTACTTAAGGAAATTTGGTCAGCAGAGACAAGTTGGACTGAAGGGTCTGTTTCCTGCTGTATGATTCTATGAATCTGAGAAAAGTGGTCAAATCATGGCTTACAAGAAAAATTAGTATTAGATCCGAAGAAGAGGAGTATTTTTTTCAGGCCAATTTGTAACAGACCTGAGGATTGGAAGCAGTTTAGAATTCAGCAAAGGAAGACAAAGAGATTGATTTAAGACAGAGAAAATAGAGTACGACAGTAAGCTTGCAGGGAACATAAAGACTGTAAAAACGTGTTTGAGTATGTGCAGAGAAAATGATTAGTAAAAACAAATATAGGTCACTTACAGTCAGAAACGGGAATTTAAAATGGAGAACAAGAAAATGGTTGACAAACTAAATACAGACTTGGGCTCTGTGCTCAGAAAAGAGGACACAAATGACACCAAAATGTTGGGAACACAGGTTTTAGTGAGAGCAAAGAACTGGAGGAAATCAGTATCTGTTTGGAAATGGTGTTTTGGGAATTAATGGGATTCGAGGCCAAGAAATCCTCAGGCCCTGATCATCTACATCCCAGAGTACTTAATCAAGTGACCCTAGAAATAATGGATGCATTGGTGGTCATCTTCCAAGATTCTATCGACTGTAGAGCCATTTCTACAGAGTGAAGGCTAGCTAATGTAATCCCTCAATTTGAAAAAAAAGGTAGAAAGAAAACCTGGAATTATAGATCAGTTAGCCTGATGTCAGTAGTGGGGAATATGCTGGAGTCCATTATAAGAGATTTAATAGCAGAGCAGAAAAGAACAGAATATTATTTAAACGGAGAAAAACTGCAGAAAGCTGCAACACAAATGGACTTGAGGGCACTTGTGTACAAAAACAGAAAGATAGCACGAGGGTGCAGCAGCAGTTAATCAGAAAGGCTAATGGAATGTTGCCCCTTATTTCAAAGGGGACTGGAGTATAAGAGTAAGGGAGTCTTACTGCGGCTGTACAAGGTGCTGCTGGTGTGATCACATAAGGAGTACTGTGAGCAGTTTTGATCCCCTTATTTAACAAAAGATAACACTTCATTGGAGGCAGTTCAGAAAAGGTTCATTAGGATGACCCTCAGCATGGAGGGATTGTCTTATGAGCAAAGATTAAGCAGGTTGAGACTCTACTCAATGGAGTTTAGAAGAATGAGAGGTGATCTCAATTAGACATATAGTGTTCTTCAGGGGCTTGGGTAAATGCTGGGAGGATGTATCCCCTCATGGGAGAGTCTCAGAATTAAAGGGCACTAATTTAAGACTGAGATGATGGGGAGTTTCTTCTTTCAGAGGGCTGAGCGTCTTTGGAACTCCTTGCTACAGAGAGCTGAATGGGAAGAGTCCTTGTGTATATTTTAAAGTTGATGTAGATTGATTCTTGATCAGTAGGGAAATCAAGGGAAAGAGCAGGAAAGTGGATGTGAGGAATGTTGGATTAGCCATGATCTTATTGAATGGCAGAGTCAGCTCGAAGGGCTGAATGGCTTACTCCTGTTCCTATTTCTTATGCTCTTATGGACGTCCTGCTTGTTCTCTGACTCATCCTGAGTCCCATTGTCAGAGGGTATTGTACTAGGTCATCTCTCAGGAGTGTCAGATTGTGGATGGTGTAGTAGACCACAATAATGAGCGATACACAAGCGAAAGAATATTGAAGAGAACTGCCTGCATGATCTAAGCATTGACATCTCATTTTTGGCTTGCTCAATGATAAGTCTGAAAGGTATGTAAATTTCAGCATAACACATTTCAGCTGTGTACTTCAGTTGGTATCCCTTGACTCTGAGAAGCCAACCCTCTAATGGCTCCAGTGGATAGGACATCTGTGGCAGCTGGGAGAACCTAAAGATGTAGGAGTATTGATTATTTCACTCCTGCATGACTCTTTGATGGTGACACACAAGTTAGACATTGTTGCAGTGAAATCCTTTATAACTAACAAATGCTAACAGCTGGCCTGATGGAGCTTTGGTGGCCAATTGCAGGTAACATTGAACTTTAGAGAATCTGGCAGGTGCATGTGAAGCTTCTCTCTTGACCTAACTAATGATAATGCCTACACATTACATTCATTGTGGTGGTCACAGATGCAAAGTACAGCTTGAAATATGCCACAAAGATCTCCAGCTGCTGCTTGGAATGACCCAGATGCCTGAATGTTCAAGGTCATAGCCAGGTTCATCAGAGCAGGAACAGGATAGCCACCTATTTGAACTTAACTCCCCAGCCCAGCAATTCACAAAAGAAAGTCACTGATCCAATCAAACAATACAATTTACAAAGATACTAGCGCTCTGAGAACTGACCGTAATTCATCCTTTGCATCTAGACTCTGCACAAATAATGTCATCTCCCCAGACACTGTTGTAATTGTTTCTTCTGGCTCTTGGGCAAGGCAGATTAACATACTGCTCTGGAATGTCAAACTGTCTTGCTGTGTGCTGGTGTGACTGCCAATGGATACTATTGAAAGCTTTGTTGAAGTCAATTAAGTTGATAACAAATGGGTATCTGATACACTAGCTTCAGCTTTGTGATATTCCTAGGCATAACGATTACTTGCAGCACGATCTGCCAACCAGAGACTTTCCTGTTTGTCAGTGCACTGTTACCTCTGCTTTCAATCTGTTGAGTATTGTGCTGAGAACCTTACAGAGTATTGACAGACATATTATGCCCTTTCAAATTTTGCAGTTGCTGAGTCTCCCTTTTTTGGCAGCTTGACAATTACTTCTTGTCTCCAGTTATCAAATGGATCAAAATCCTGGAACTCCCTCCCTAATGGCATTGTGGGTCTACTTTTTTGTCTTTATTCATTCACAGGATGCAGCCATCGCTGGCTGGACCAGTATTTGTTGCCCAACCGTAATTACCCAGAGGGCAGTTAAGAGTCAACCGCATTGCTGTGGGTCTGGAGTCACATGTAGGCCAGGCCAGGTGAGGATGGCAGTTTCCTTCCCTAAAGGACATTAGTGAACCAGATGGGTTTTTCTGACAATCGATAATGGAATTGTGGTCATTAGACTCTTAATTCCAGATCTTTATTGAATTCAAATTCCACTATTTGCCTTGGTGGGATTTGAACCCAGGTTCTCAGAATATTACCTGGAAGAGAGCACACCACCACCTTTTTGGGAAGGCATCTGGTAATGAGCAATACAAGCTAGCCAGCCAGTGAGGCCACATCCCATGAATAAATAGTTTTTTTAAAAAAAGTCTAGGCCATCTTCCACAATCCATATCTGTTGAACAGGTCTGTGAATTCTGCTAATACGCTGTTCTTCCTATGTTTCAACAGTTGTGCTGGTATCTTGCCGAACCTAGGTGCCTTACTGTTCTTCAGATTCTAGATGGCTGTTTAGACCTCTGATCTGGCAATTTTTTCCCAAGTTGACGTTCGGCTGCTGAGATGCAGTAGTCATCAAATCCAAATATGGGTCTAGCACTGGGCTGGATTGGCATTATCAAAGTATTCCACCTAACGTGCCTGCTGGCCTTCATCCATCAATAGTGCCCTACCACCGTTACTGTTGTTTGTTACAATAGTGTTGCTTCTGAATGGTACCATTCAGTTCCTGTACAATCCTTGGAGCATCTAGGAATCATTCCAATTTTATTTTGCTGGTAGACCAGCATTCATTGCCCATGCCTAATTGCCCAAAGGGAAGTTGAGAGTCAACCACATTGCTGTGAGTCTGGAGTCACATGTAGGCCAGAACAGGTAAGGATGGCAGTTCCCCTCCCTAAAGGACACGAGTGAACAAGATGGATTTTTCCTGACAATCGACAATAGCTTCATGGTCATCATTAGACTTTTAATTGCTGCTTAAAATAAGTAGCTGTTGAGATAGTCGACACATTGGTTTTAATTTTCCAAAATTCTTGTTAGGTCCCTTTCCGATTGGAAAGTAGAGAATATGCCTGTGACAAGGAGGAAGACAGAAAGCAGGAAACTACAGTCCATTTAGCTTAGCACCTGTCATGGGGAAATGCTGGAGTCTAATGATGAAGTAGGTTATAGCAGGGCACTGAGAAAATCAGAACACATCAGGCAGAGTCGAGTTGGTTTTGTGAAAGGGAAATCGTGTGATTAATTTATTGGAGTTCTTTGAGGAAGTAACAAGTAACATGTCTGAAGAGAAAAGAATTCCAAAAGGCATTGAAAAGGTGTCAAGTTAAAGCCAAAGCTAATTGTGCAAACCAGGAGCTCATGGTGTAGGGCTAACTTTAGCATGGATAGATTGGTCAGCTAACAGGAAACAGACTAACATTAGATTCAAATGTTATTGGGAGTGGACAGGATTGTGGAGTAGAGACCAGAATTAGGTTAGCAGGCATGAGGGGGCAAAACTCCTGCTCCTAATTTGTACGTAAGTTTGTATGTTGACTGGTTCAGGATGATGTGCAATTGCACAGTCCAAATTAATTTGAATTATAATTAGCTTATTGTCACATGTACTAACATGAGTAAAGTGAAAAGTTTACAAGCCACCACTTAGGGCACCATCTTAAGTACAAATGTACCTAAGTGCAGATTCTTAAGTACAAATACTTCGAAAAAAGTTAGAAAAATAAAGGAAGGCATGTCCAGCATTACAGACCTTCGTGCCATCTTAGGTACAGAAGTACAAAATCATCGGAATAAATTAGAAAAAGAAAATAAAATGTTCAAAATAACAGTCCTTCCAACCTTGCCTTCAGTCCGTGCCAGCCCATACTTCCAGACCATGCCGGACTTCACTTTAAGGCTCTTGAGGCCAGGAATCACCGCTGAGGCCAGGAGTCCACAAGGACTTCAGTTGAGGCTCAAGGACAGGAGCTAAGAAGGGGGGAAAGAAACATGAAAAGCGGAGAAAGAAAGAAAGGAAATGGATGGAGTGGATGACCTCTGGCTAAGGAGTCCTGTTATCTTGAATCTCTCTTAATTTAAAACAAAATGCTGCCACTGAGAACCCCAATAGAAATGAATGAAAATGTGTTCAGTCACTTCCAAGTGGTATGGTGTACATGGGCCCATAAAATAGAAATGCTTTCTGTTAAGTGATCCCAAATTACTCCCTTATGTATCTTTCTCTGAAACAGTACTACCCCCTTTTAAAAACAGCACATTATATAAAAACAAATGCATACCCATTAAACAGTTTTTATTAGGTATGTGAGCCAGAAAATAGAATATATAATCTAATTGCGTGTGGGAGAGTTAAGGTTTAGATACTCTATTCTGATGAAACTATATATTTAGCATTGCTAAAGTATACATGAATATTAAAAGTGGTAATTAGATCTTGTACAACAATAGTAAATTTATTAAACTGATGTGTACTTCCCTGTATTCATCTGACTTAATTTATTGTGCTTTGAAGCTTTTCCATCCATTTTTACATTTTTTATGAATCTCTCTTATGCTATATCTGTTATAGCTACCCAACATTCTAGATTTTAAAGTCTAGATCTAATGTCTAATTAAATGGTAAAATCATTTTACGTATTGAAAGTTCAAGAGATTACAAGCCAACACTTTTAATTTTTCTCACACATTAACATTTTGGTTGTGGAGACAGTGGAGGTACCAAAGGAGCTGCACAGATACTAAGCATCTTGTTTATATCCAGAGAGACTTGTGCCGACTTGTTGGGCTCTGATTTTTCTGGCGTACCTAAAGACAAACTTGGTGAAGTTCGCAAAAGAGAATCTTCCTTATTTTCACTACCTGCATATATAAAATATGATTATTGTTTTACATATTAATGTTAATTAATCCAAGGAACTTTAATTTTGTTGACTAATACACTAACATGTCATAGAGAGTCATGGAGTCCTACAGCACGGAGACAGGCTCTTCGGCCCAAACTGGTCCATGCCAACCAACATGTCCATCCATGCATTTCCCTCTACTTGGCCCATATCCTTCTAAACCTTTCCTATCTATGTATTCGTCCAAATGCCTTTTAAATGTTGTTAATGTACCTGCCTCAACCACTTCCGCTGGCAGCTCATTCCATATGTGTACCACCCTCAGTGTTTTAAAAAAAAAAATTGCCCCTCAGTCCCCCATGTATTCTTTCCTCACTTACCTTAAACTGATGCCCTCTAGTCCTTGATTCTCCAATCCTGGGAAAAAGACTTAGTGCGTCCACCCTATCCATGTCTGTCATGATCTTATGCACTCTTTGATAAGATTCCCCCCTCAGTCTCCTACACGCTAAAGAAAAAAGTCCTAGCTTGTCCAACCTCTCTCTGTAACTCAGTCCCACGAGTCCTGGCAACATCCTTGTAAATTTCTTTTGCACACTTTCCATTCAATAACATCTCTCCTATAGCAAGGTGACCAAAACTGAACAGAGTACTCCAAGTGCTGCCTCACCAACATCCTGTACAACTGCAATATAACTTCCCAACTTCTGTACTCAATGCCCTGACTGATGAAAGCCAGTGTGCTAAAAGCCTTCTTTGCTACCCTGTCTACCTGTGACTCCACTTTCAGAGAACCGTGCACCTGAACTCCAAGGTCCCTCTATTCCTTAAGGCCCTACCATTCACCATGAAACTCCTACTTTGATTTGACTTCTCAAAATGCAAGACCTCACACTTATCTATATTAAACTCCACTTGCCATTTTTCGGCCCACTTACCCAGCCGATCAAGACCCTGCTGCAATTTCTGATAACCTCTTCACTGTCCACAATACTGCCTATTTTATTGTCGTCCGCAAACTTACTAATTGTGACTTGTACATTCTCATCCAAATCATTGAAATAGACAACAAACAGCAATTGGTCCAGTACCACTAGTCACAGGCCTTAAGTCCAACAAGCATCCTTCCACTATTACTCCCTGCTTCCTACCATCAAGCCAATTGTTTATCCAGTTTGCCAGCTCTCTCTGGATTCCATGTGATCTAACCTTCCAGAGCAGTCTACCACGTGGAACCTTATCAAAGGCCTTGCTGAAATCCATATAGACCACATCTACCACCCTGCTCTCATCAATCTTCCTGGTCACTTGATCAAACAACTCTAACAAATTTGTGGGCATGATCTCCCATGCACAAAACCATGCTGACTACTCCTAATCAAACTCTGTCTTTCCAAATGCATGTATATCTTATCCCTCAGAATCTTCTCGAGTAACTTACCTACCACAGATGTTAGGCTTACTGGTCAATAATTTCCAGGTTTTTTTTCTTGCAGCACTTCTTGAAAAAGGACACAACATTAGCTACCCTCCAGAGATAGTAGGAATGGCCTATGCTGGAATCTGATATAGCAAGGTCTCGAGCTGGATGAACACAGCAGGCCAGGCAGCATCAGAGGAGCAGGAAAGCTGATGTTTCGGGTCTAGACCCTTCTTCAGAAATGGGGGAGGGGGAGGGAAAGGGGATTTTGAAATAAAGAGAGAGGGGTGGAGGCGATGATGGAAGGTGGATAGAGGAGCAGATAGGTGGAGAGAAGACGGACAGGTCAAGGAAGTGGGGATGGAGCCGGTAAACGTGAGTGTTGGTAGTCAGTTGGGATGTGGGTTGGTCAGTGGGGAGGGAGGGGCGGGGAGGTGGGAGGGAAGACGGACAGGTGAAGGAGGCGGGGTGAGGCTAGTAGGTAGGAACTGGGGGTGGGGGATGGTCAGTGAGGTGGGAGGAGTGGAAAGGTGGGAGAAAAGACGGACAAGTCAAGGAGGCGGGGACGAGCTGGGCTGGTCTTGGGATGAGGTCGGGGGTGGGGAGATTTTGAAGCTTGTGAAGTCCACATTGAGACCATTGGGCTGCGGGGTTCCCAAGCGGAATATGAGGTGCTGTTCCTCCAGCCTTCAGGTGGCATCGTTGTGGCACTGGAGGAGGCCTAGGATGGACATGTCATCTAAGGAGTGGGAGGGGGAGTTGAAACAGTTCGCGACTGGGAGATGTAGTCGTTTGTCACGAACCAAGCGTAGGTGCCCCACAAAGTGGTCTCCAAGCCTCCGCTTGGTTTCCCCGATGTAGATGTGCCCTCCATGTCCATCCTCTGCCTCCTCTCCATCTATCTGCTCCTCTATCCACCTTCCATCCGCCTCCCCCTGTCTCTCTATTTATTTCAGAATCCCCTTCCTCTCCCCCATTTCTGAAGAAGGGTCCAGACCCGAAACATCAGCTTTCCTGCTCCTCTGATGCTGCCTGGCCTGCTGTGTTCATCCAGCTCTACACATTAGCTAACCTCCACTTTTCCGGGACCTCACCCATGACTAACAATGATGCAAATGTATCAGCCAGGGCCTCCACAATTTTTTCTCTTGCAGTGTTCTGAGATATATCTGGTCAGGACCAGGAGATTTATCCACCTTCAAACATTCGAATAATTCCAACACCACTTCTACTGTGATGTGGACTGTCCACAAGATATTGCCAGTAAATTCCCCAAGTTCTCAAGTCGTCTTGTCTTTCTCCATGGTAAACACAGAAGAAATATTCATTTAGGACCTCGCCCATCTACAGTGGTTACACACAGATATGTCACTTTGGTCCTTGAGGGATCCTGTTCTCTAGTTATTCTTTTTCCTTTAATATACTTAAAGAATGTCTTTGTCTTTGGATTCACCCTAGTCTTCTCAGCCAAAGCTATCTCATGTCCCCTTTTTGCCCTCCTGATTTCCTTCTTCAGTAAACTCCCGTATCCCCTATAAACCTCCAAGGACTCCTTTGATCCCAGCTCCCTGTGCCTGAGCCAAGCCTTTTTTCTGGTCAAAGTCTCAACATCTCTTGTCATCCAGGGTTCCATACTCCTGCAAACCTTGCCCTTCTCCCTCACAGGAACATATAGACCTTGAACGCTAGCTATCACACTTTTTAAGGCCTTCCACTTGCCAGAGGTCCCTTTGCCTGCAAACAAAATATTCCAATCAACCCCTGCAAGCTCCTGTCTAATTCCATCAAAATTTGCCTTACCCCAATTTAGAAAATATATATAAAACCAGCTTCAAATACTTGTCAGCTTGGTTTTAATGAATATAATGACTGATTGGAGTTGGTTTAGTTGATATTCTACTGTTTAGTGAGTCAATTTCACATTATCAATCACTTAAACCTCTGGCATGCACAAAACTGTGGTGTACAATTCAAAGAATGAGAAGCATCATTATTAATAAGGATTCTGGAATCTAGCAGTGCAGTTTTGAGCCTAACTTAATGTTAAATTGGCAAGCGTCCAAACAGTCAGAAACCTTTCTAACTTGCACCATGGACAACAAATGTACTAATATTGTTATGAATATTATCATCAATATTTATACTTTATAAATTAGAAGTTTAGTCAGTTTCATTTACCTGACAATTTAAACTGTATTTTCAAAGAATAAATATTGGGAATCAACATGGTTAAAGAAGTGATAAATGTTTTGCAGCTAATTCTTGAAATCTGCAAGGCAGTTTTAAGTGCTTTACACTTTGCTCTTTCTCCACAAAAAAAGAATAAATCTTTTCTAGTTTGTAGGCTGTTTTAACCCATAATCTCTACAAGATGCTCAGTGCTTAAAACAAAACAAAGCACCGGTTAGAATTCTAACCCAATATTCTGTTGGAATCTTAAAAAATAGTTGCTTTCATTTGTACTGACATGCAGCTTAGACCAAAATATAAAATAAAAATGTTAGAATTCATATACATATAGCATCATACTGGGGGGATTAAAAAACCCCTCCAACTTGGGAGTCTTTTGGTGCACTTGCATTATAGTTGCATTTTTGGTGCAGAGGTTCTCAGCAAAACATGGTGAAAACAACCTTTTGAAACAAGGATATGCCCTGATGTTCGATTCACACTTTGAGTTTTGGCATCAATGTAAAACTGTTAAGGATTTGCAAAAATGGTATACCTATGGAATACAAATGCACCCAGAAGAGTAATGAAAGATTTTCATATTGACTGGATGGAGATATTTTGAGGACATGTAGATGTTCAGTCTCCATAGTAAATTAAAGACTCATTAACTGCATATGATCAAGTAAAAACTCTGACAATCAAATCATAGTGCCAGTAACATGGGTCAGTGGGCAATACGAAGTCAATTTTTGCATTAGTATTTTGACTTACTCTTGAATGAAAAAATTGCTGGAAATCTGAAGGCCAATGGCAAGATTTAATGCAATGTGTAAATTGTAAAATGCAGTCAGTACCCTAATATAATACCTAAAGCATTTTTGGTATTATCACATTATTCACCTTAGCACGGTCCCTGCATGGGACTACAGACTAGTAGCAAAGGTTTTTTTTTTTGACAGTCACGTCTGTCAAATTCCTCCGGGCCAGCAATTTCATGTAACACCAAATGTAGTGATGTAAGTTGCTACTATCAGAGATGTGAATGAGACAACTTGTATTAGCAGCTTTAAAGAGGTGGTTCTTGGACAGAAGAATGAGAGTATTCACCAACTGAAGCCAACTTAAGCAGTTTTAATCAAAATGACATAGAACTGGGTTAGTTTGTTGTCCTACTTTGGTGCACAGCACAGTTTATGAGAATCAGGTATATGCTGTAGAAGGGTGACATACAAACTAATATCACTATCGATTCGTATACACCTTTGGTTGTTTATCCTGATAGACCTCTGGGCTTTGTTTCAGATTTCCTGCTGGTGAAAACGCTGAAGTATACTGAAAACTTCACTTGCCAAACATACAGGTCTACCACAGAAGGGAGAGAAATACAAATGCCAGGAACTTGGGAGTCACATGTGATCTGCAGTAGAAGCAACTATCTGCTTTGCCTGTTTTGATCCTGTAAGGCATTTACGACGTATGTAAAGTTACATTTCAAGGTTTAATCTAAAAGATAGGGTTGAATCTTACAGGGGCTCAAACAATGTGGACTAAGATGAGAAAGGTGGTAGAATCGCAAATGAAAACCAGCAAGACCAATTTTGCATCAGGAACAACTCTCTACATCTTTTAGCTGAGTTCTGAGCATAAAGATGAGGTTTTTGCCAGGCAGAGGCAAATTGCCTGTTAATGGGGTTTATTGCTTGTTAATGACCTTACTAATTGCAAATCTCACTTCATAAATATGCAACCTTCTACAGTACTACCACTGTGAGAAAATTAGATGCTCTGAATTTTTGACAAAGAAATCAGAATGGGTATGTGGCCACCTCAGCTTGCTGCTGGATGTGAAGACCCTCCATGTTGGTCACCACGAAACAGCATCTCCAGGCACAATCCATGAGCAACAGCCACAAGCACCTCTCATCCATGGCATCCAGTAATTGCCAACCCCTCAGGATCCTCATGGCACCTCTCCGCATCAACTTGCAGAATGCTTAGGAAATTCAGACCTGCATTTCACAGCAAACTGGCAACTCGCATTGAAAGGCTGCCGTGAGGATACTTTGTGCCAGGGACAGAGACCTAGCTTATGGTCCAGGCTTTCTCAGGTCTGCTTGCTGTCCTTTCAGTGCTTGCTCACTTGGTGCCTATCAGTATGCTTGCAGCATCCATGCTGTGCCATGCCTATTAGACACTTGAAGCAGGGCAGTCAAAGCATGAGAGGGATATGTGGTATGGCATAAGAGAGCATGGCGTACTATGGGATAAGGGGAGTTTTGGCAGTGACCACCACCATGCCCTCTCCAAGGTAGAGTACAGAGCTATAACTGGCATCAATAACTGGTACTGGTGGTATCTGCCACAAGCTGCATTCCCTGCCATCACTCACTGTTCACTAGATACTAACTGCAACTGGAAAATGGCTGGGCAAGGCCCAGGGTGGAAAGTCAGTGTCAGTTTGATGGATGAAAACACAGTCTCCATAACTGCTGGATGCTAGGACTTCAAAGGGGCAAATACATGAAGCATGCGCTTGCAAAATGTAGCTACATTTAATCTGCAATCATTTCACTGTCCATGTGCATTGTATATAGAGTGAACGTGTCTATGGTTCAAATGCCGGTCAAAGGTGATTTGCACCATGCTGTTTGTCTTTGCAAACTGAGCAATGGTATGGTAATGATGCAGATGTTAGTGGCAGTGATTTAAAAAAGAGGTGAAGGTTGGTCAAAAGTGAACGATAATTTGTGAAACTTGTAAGGGTGCTGTGGAAGACGTGGACAATCATTTCATCATCTGCCTTGCAGGTATTACAATAGATTCTACTGAATGTACTGTGCTGTTGGCTCCTTCCAGGGAATGACAGCTGACCTATGCAGGATCTCTCAGTTGCACATCCACAAATGTGTCAGGACTGTGACCAATGATAAGGCTGATGCTGAATGAATTATGGCATGCATTTTCAGAGTCCTGCATTCTCATTGTATGGGGGTGTGAGTGTGAGGCCTCACCTATTGGGTATGCCACTTCTTCTTGGAGTTTAGAACTTGGTTTGTTCCTTAAACTCTGCAGGTTTGGCAGCATCTGTGAAGAAAAAAAATCAGAGTTAAAGTTTCGGGTCCGGTGACCTCAGACCCCGGTCTGAGGAAGGGTCACCGGACCCAAAACGTTAACTCTGATTTTTCTTCACAGATGCTTCCAGACCTGCTGAGCTTTTCCAGCAACTTCTGTTTTTATTCCTGATTTACAGCATCCGCAGTTCTCTCGGTTTTGGTTTGTTCCTTGTTCCCAACATAAGTCATTGCCAGCAAGAATGACATACCTAGTTGCTGGTGGGCTGTTGGTTGCTGTGGCTGCCTTATTAGGAAGATGGAGGCAGATGCAAGAGGACCAGAGCCTTTGGCAAGCACTTGAGCAGCAAGCCTGAAGAGCACCCAGCCTAGACAGTTTTCCTACCCCTAATCCATTTCCTGAGGATGAGCGAGTGGCAGTGATGATACAGGCTCAGACTGTCGCAGGACATTAACGCAGAACTATGTTGGCTGTTAGAATGGGACATGAAGGCTGCATTAGCAGGAGGCCAGCATCTCCCAGTTGTGTAAGCTGACAGCCACTTCAAACTTCTGTGCTGTTGGCTCCTTTCAGGGAATGACAACTAACCTATGCAGGTTCTCTCAGTTGTGCATCCACAAATGTGTCAGGACAGTGACCAATGCCATCTGCAAAACAGCACCGATTCATTTTGTTTCTCCATGACAAGTTCAGTGCTTCAGTTCAGGCAGTATAATTTGGAAGCATAGCTGGCTTCCCTAGGTGCAGGGTGCCACTAACTGTACACAGGTTTCACTGAGAGGGCCATATCACAACATTGTGGAATTAATCAACAGAAGGGATTTCATTCCATTAATGTTCAGTGATTGACGATCACCATTTGGTATATGGTAGAATGGGGTTAGAATCTGTTGAGAGGAACACCAAAGGGATGGGGTAGGTAGTTAGTGAGGTGAATTTGGTAAGATGTAATGGAAATGTAACACTTACGTCATGGATAGAAACTCTCTGTGAAACTTCTGGAAAATGACACTTTTAGCTAAGTTTCAGCCCACATTTATTGTTCCCTGCCCCGCTAATGCAGGCAAACTTGCTTTAAATCTGCTCCTTCCTCACCTCTGGTTCTTACTACAATCTCCACCACCTACTTCTGACTGTCTGCTAATGTCTCTCCATCTGACACAAAACCTGAACTCCTTGGCTTATATTATCAGCTTCCTTCCCAGATCAAGCTATTATTGATGTGTCGCTTTACTCTCAGCTAAACAATTCCATCCTGCAAGTCGATCAGATAGACTTGGAGATGGATGTCAGAGAGCAAACACAGGCGTTTTTAGAAGAATGGAAGGAGTAAATCATCAAATTATGTGATCTCTGAATTTGCGAAGTGTAGATTACCTGCTGTTTGTGCTGTTGGATTACTTGAAACAGACACTTTTGTTTTGTTCTCAAGAATATTTTCTTGCGTGGTTTGTTCTTTCTTGTCATTATCAGTGGTAGTAAGTACGTTAAATTCAGGATTATCAAAATTAATGTACTGGTACAACATTCTCCGTTGTTTCCCTGTCGATGCTATAAACAAAGGATAGTGCGCAAGTAGTAAACCAGAAAAGAAAAATGATGTTAAATATAACATTAAACATCTTACTTTAAGGATCTTTGTAATACTTGAGTCATTAGAAACTTTGTTGAATAACAGCAGATGATATATTGGTAGCTAAACTTCTATCATTGTAAATGCTGATAAACAAATGCTCTCAGATGAAGATCAATTAAATCATTAGCATAAACCCCCTTGTATAAATTTATATATGGGAATTATTTTGTTGATTTCCCAGAATTTAATTTTACGTTTTAATGCATCAATTCAAAACATAGACAAATACATTTATATAGCACCTTTTGCAAACTATGAACATTCCGAAGTGCTTTATACCAGAGAAAGTACTATTGGGGTGTAGTTGCAGTTGAAATTGGGTAATGTAGCAGGCAGCAAGTAGATAGTAATTCCCACAAACAGCACTGAGATAATGTTCAGATACTTCTATTTTGTGTTGATTCAGGCATAAATGTTGGCCAGGATACCAGGGAGAAAGGACAATATGTGGATTTTATTTTAAAAGGGGAGTACAGACATCTGACAACCTGACTTAGATCAGCTGAAGTTTCCTCCATTTTAAACTTAGATATTTTGAAGTGATCATTTTTGGTCTTTGCTACAAACACCATGTCAAAGTCACCTATTCCATCTTCTCTGGCCCTGCCCTCAGGTAAAACTAAATTTCATAAGCTTGGTATCCTGTTCAACCAAGTTAGCTCTGACTCAATAATTTCTCCATCACAAAGACTATTTATTTTCATGAGCATAGCTTGGCTCAGTAGTGACTGCTCAACTTACTTTAATCATCTGCTGCTAAGACTTTCACTTATGCTTTTGCCAATTCCAGATTTGGCTAGTTTTCTGGCCATTCTCCCATCTTCCAAACTCCAGAGACTTCAATCCATCCGTATTTGTTTTGCACATAGCCAAATAAACATCAAACTAATAGTTGTCAATCATTCAAATTATTGTTTGTCTGAGTTTACAATTCTCATCTTTATGATTAAATTCCTTGTTGCACTTGCCCTTTCGTCAGTAACTTCCTCTGTTCCTCCAAATCAAATCCAGTCCTCTAAATCTCTGCTCCTTTTAACTCTGGATCATTTCCATTCTACTCCCCAACACCCCCAACTCATCACCATGGACAGTCATACATACAATGGTCCACACCCTATGGCATGAGATTTCAGCACTTCCCTTTCACTCAACCTCTTTCTCTTTTGACCTTCTTTAGACTATAACTCACTCATATTGGGTCACCTTTCCTAACATTTTGGCAAAATGGGCAACTGGGATTAAGGACTTCTCTAAGCGTTTCAAGCGTATTGTTAAAGGTGAAATTGAGAAGCCAGAAATTATTGTACCCATTGGTAGGAATGACGTTTTTAGGGAAAAATGAAAGCATTGCAGAGTGAATTTAAGAGGTTAAGTAGGAGAAGAACTATATTGCATTTATTTCAATGCAAAGAGTCTTACGGGTAAAGCTGTTGAGCTCAGGGCATATTTAAGAACATGGGATTGGGATATCATAGCTATTAAAGAAACCTGGTTGAGAGATGGACAAGACTGGCACCTCAATGTTCTAGGTTTTAGATGCTATAGGAAGGATAAGAAAGGAGGGGGAGTGGTGTTTTTGATTAAAGAGTACGTTACTGCTGTAACTAGAAAAGATATTTCTGAAAAATTGTCCAGTGAAAATATACAGATAGAAATGAGAAATAAGAAAGGAAAGAGATCACCTGACGGAATCATACTATAGGCCCCCCAATAGTCAGAGAAATTGAGAAACAAATATGTAGGGAGATCTTGGATATATGTAAGCATTATAAGGTTGTAATAATAGGGGATTTTAATTTTCCAAACATTGACTAGAGCTACCATAGTGTTAAAGTTTTGGATGGTGATGACTTTGTCAAATGTGTTTAAGAAAATTTTCTTTATCAGTATGTGAAAGCTCCTATTAGAGAAGGAGTAAAATTAGACCTTCTTTTGTGCAATGAGGCAGTGCAGATGACTGAAGTAAAAGTGAGGGAACACTTTGGATCTGCCGATCATAACCATTTTGAAAGTAATAGAATTATGGAAAAGGATAAGCCTTCCATAAAAATGAAACTTTTTAATCGGAGTAAGGAAAATTTTAATAGTATGAGACAAAAACTTTCAAAAGTTAATTGGAGTAGACCGTTCGCAGGTAAAAGGACATCTGACAAATGGGAGGCTTTCAAGAGTGTGATGACAAGAGTTCAGAGGCATAATGTTCCTGTTTGAGTGAAGGGCAAAGGCTGCTAAGATTAAGGAACAACCAGTGAACAAGGATATTGAGGCTCTAGTCAAGAATTAAAGAGAATCTTATTTTAACTATATACAGCTTGGTTCAATTGAGTCTCTTAATCAACGTAGAAAGTGTAGGGTTATTCTTAAGAAAGAAATCAGGAAGGCAAAGAAGGGATATGAAATAGCATTGGCAGATAAGGTTAAGGATAATCCAAAGAGATTCTACAAATACATTAAGAACAAGAGGGTAAATAGAGAGGGTAGGGCCCCTTAAAGATCGACGAGGTCATCTTTGTGTTGAATGCCAGGAGATGGGAGAGATACTATATGAATATTTTGCGTCAGTTTTTATTGTAGAGAGAGAAATGGAGGCTGGAGAACACCATTTACATTACAGAAGAGGAAGGTCAGGAGGTCTGAGATAATACAAATGTGGATAAACCTCCAGGACCTGATCTAATGTACCCCAGAACGTAATGGGAAATAAAGGAGGTAATTGTGAGACCCCTTGAAGAAATATTTGCATCATCTATAACTATGGGTGAGGTGCCTGATGACTGGAGGGTGGCTGATGTTGTACCTTTGTTTAAGAAAAGTTGTAAGGAGAAACCGGAAAACTATAAACCTGTGAGTCTGACTTCAGTCGTGGGTAAATTGTTGGAGATGATTTTAGAAGATAGGATTTATGGACATTTAGGCAAAAATTGATTAGGGATAGTCAGCATGGTTTTGTGCGAGGAAAATCATGTCTCACAAACTTCATTGAGTTTTTTGAAGAAGCTACCAAAAAGATTGAGGGCAGAACAGTAGACGTTGTTTACTTGGACTTCGGTAAAACCTTTCTCATGGTTCCGCATGATAGCTAATTAGTAAAGTTAGATCACATGGGATTCAGGGTGAGCTTGCCAATTTGATACATAATTGGCTTGATGGCAGGAGACAAAGAGTGATGGTGGAGGGTTGCTTTTTGGACTGGAGGCTTGTCACCAGTGGTGTTCCACAGGGATCGGCTCTGGATCCTCTTTTGTTTGTCATTTATAGAAATGATTTGGATGAGAATATGGGAGGCATGGTTAGAAAGTTTGCAGGCAACACCAAAATTCGTGGCATAGTGGACAGTGAAGAAGATTTTCTAAGATTACAAAGGGACCGTGATCAAATGGGCTAAAGAATGGCAGATGGAGTTCAATCTGGATGAATGCGAGGTATTGCATTTTGGTACAACAAACAAGGGTAGGGCTTATACAGTAAATGGTGGGGCCTTCAGTGGTGTTGTAGAACAGAGGGACCTAAGGCTTCAGGTACGTAATTCTTTGAAGTTTCTGTCACATATACACCGTGTGGTTAAAAAGGCATTTGACACACTTGCCTTCATTACTCAGTCCTTTGAATATAGGAGTTGAGTAGTCATGTTGCTGTTATACAGGACATTAGTGAGGCCTCTCCTGTCCAGTTCTGGTTGTCTGGTTGCCCAGTTATAGGAAGGATATTATTAAACTGGAAAGAGTTCAAAAGAGATTTACCAGGATGTTGATAACATGTGTAGAGCTGGAGGAACACAGCTGGCCAGGCAGCATCAGAGGAGTAAGAAAGTTGATGTTTCGGGTCAGGACGCTTCTCCCCATTTCTGAAGAAGGGCCCTGACCCGATATGTCAACTTTCCTGTCCCTCTGAAGCTGCCTGGCCTGCTGTGTTCCTCTAGCTCCACACTGTATTATCTCTGACTCCAGCATTGGCAGTTCTTACTACCCCTTTACCAGGATGTTGCTGCATATGGAAGGTGTGAATTATAATAGATTCATGTTGGTAAATTGCAACTTAAAAAGTTTGTTTAGGGAATTTAAGAGTTCACGGTAGCAATAGTCTGATATTTAGGAATGCACACGGTTTGTTTACTTGTCTTACATATTTTGGTGCTGCTTTCCAGAGTTATATTTGAGGTTTTGGGCGAGATTGTTGCGCTATTCAGCACTGCCACTCCATCATTGCGTCTCTTTTTCTTAAGGGCTTTCTTCTGCTGTGAAGCAGCTGCTGAAAGATCTGTTTTACTGCTGTCACTCTCAATGTCTTTGTATGAATGCTCTTTTGTAAAGTCTGGATGTTGAAAAATGTGAACCTCTGCGTTGGCCCTAGAAATGCAAATAATAAACAATATACCTATGAACTCCATTACAAATAAACTGAAGATACATTTTAAATTGTTAAATATAGATTCTATTTTATGAATGATGGTAAAAGTAGCGAGTGCTATCTGCAAGAATTTCATGTACACCTCCAGTGAGTTCCATATTCTACTATATAATTAACGAATGGTATAGAATGAGAAAAATACAATATTAGCCTTTACTGTTGTAAATAGATAATTACCTGTTATATCTTGTCATTTTAGGTCAAGTAACATTCATTTCAGAAATGTTATCACATCTGGAAAATTTACTTGGGTAGTATTAGAGTAACAGTCCGTATGTACTAATAGCTCCAACAATTGCACTTTAAATAATGCCTACGGAGTGTATTCAGATTCACAACTGTTTTTGTTTTGCGGGGCTTTAACTATTAATCAAAGTATTGGAAATTTAGCAACGCTAGCATACAAGCTTATGGTAACCATTGGGTCAGAATACACTCCATAAATGTTTGACTCAATAGTTACAATGATTCACAAGTTGGAAACTTTGTCAAATTACACATTTTACGAATTTAGGAAAGTTGTGCTCAAATATATATTGGAATAATGAAGTTTCTGACTAGCAAAAATATGTTAACCGATCCATTCAACCATCCACATCATTGGCAGGAAAGGATTTATTCCTTTTTGACTTTTCCCCATATGTGAGAGTTAAATATCATTAATACTTTTGACATTTGAGATGCAAGAAATAATTTGAAGCTAAAGTTAACATGGAAGATAATTATACCATAAGTCTATAAGAAATAGGAAGAGAATGTGCTCTGCTATTCAAGGGATCATGGCTGATCCAACACTCCTCACTTTCATTTTCTTGCCCTTTTTCCAAAACTCTTGATTGCCCCCACTGATCAAGATTTTTATCTTATCCTTAAAAAGACGCAAGGACTTTGACCCCACAGCTCTCTGTGGCAAGGATTTCCAAAGATCTCAACACTCTGAGAAGACTGTGGGAGTAATCTTAGTTTCTCCATTTCTATCACATCTGATTTGATTATGTTAGCTTCCACAGCAGTGCTTCAGAAATACCCATCTTTTTCCTCAACAAAAGATTCCCTGCTACCATGGTTGACAGGACCTTTGTCATGTCCAGGAAGGGCAACAACTGACTACCCTTCATGGACATAATGGTAGAACGCAAAAACAATTGGGAAATCCAGAGTAGCGTATATAGAAAGACCACACATACGGACCAGATACTCAGTTACATTAGCAACCATCCCAACGCCCACAAACAGAGCAGCATCAGAACACTATTTAAATGAGCCACAACACAATGCAGCAACCTGGAACTATGCAAAGCAGAACAGGAGCACATATATGGAGTCTTCAAAAGGAATGGATACCTGAAAAGCACAATCTGCTGTTACCTCTGAGAAGACACAACACGACTGGACTCACAAATCACCCTACCATACATCAAGGACATTTCAGAGATGACCACAAGACTACTCAGACCCCTAGGTATCAGAGTAGCCCACAAACTGACAACCACCCTATGACAATGGCTGACGAACATAAAGGATCCCATACCCAAAACCAGAGAAACTGGCATAATATACAAAATAACATGCAAGTACTGTGAGAAACACTATATAGGCCAAACCGGAAGAAAACTGACAATACAGATACACAAACACCAACTAGCCACCAAGAGACACAACCAATTTTCACTTGTCTCACTACACACTGACAACAAGGGACACAAATTCGACTGGGACAACACATCCATAATCTCACACACCAAACAGAGACACGCCAGGGAATTCCTGTGGGTGGCACGGTGGCTCAAGGGTTAGCACTGCTGCCTCACAGTGCCAGGGACCCGGGTTCGATTCCAGCCTCGGGTGACTGTCTGTGTGGAGTTTGCACATTCTCCCTATGGCTGCGTGGGTTTCCTCCGGGCGGTTTGGTTTCCTCCCACAGTCCAAAGATGTGCAAGGTAGGTGGATTGGCCATGCTAAATTGCCCATAGTGCCCAGGGATGTTTAGGTTAGGTGGGTTAGACATGGGAAATCAGGGTCTGGGTGGGATGCTCTTCGGAGGGACGGTGTGGTCTTGTTGGGATGAATGGCCTGTTTCCACACTGTAGGGATTCTATGGCCTGGTATTCCAATCGGAACTCCATCAACAAACACATTGAATTAGACTCTGTGTACAAACCACTGAGAAACAGAACCAGACGTAATACTAACTAACCCAGCAAACCGAGACATATAAATAACAAGCAGGACAGAACACTGACATTTCACCAGAGGGGCATGGATGATGTTACCTGGCAGGGTGACAAAACGTTTGCAAATCAAACCCACTGGCTTGGTGAGCATGTCTACAACCTCATCCACGACTTGAGCTATAAATCTTCTCGAAAACAGGAGACCGAAAGAACACAACAAGTCAGGCAGCTTCTGGAGGAAAGGAGAAGTCAACGTTTCGAGTATTACCCTTCTTCAGGACTCGATGTGGGGGTAGGGGAAGCTGCAAATAAAGGGGGGGGAGGGGGTGGTAGCGGAATGGTGGTGATCGGTGGACACGGGTAGTAGGTACAACTTGGTTGGTCAATGGGAGGGATGAATCCAGTTGGTGGTTGGAAGGGAGAAGGTGGGGCTGGAAAGGAAGCTGGTGTATGAGTGAGAAGGTTATTTGAAATTGGAGAGCTCACTGTTGATTCCTCTGGGTGGTAGGGTGCCCAGGTGGAAGATAAGGTGTTGTTCTTCAAATTTGCATTCTGAGTCACTGTGACACTGGAGGAGGCTTAGGAGAGACATGTCAGCAGGGGAGTGGGTGGGGGAAGGGGGTGAATTGAAATGGGCGATGGAGAAAGGTAACTTGACTCAAAATGTTAACTTGGTTTTCTCTCCACGGCTGCTGCCAGACCTACTGAGTTTCTCCAGCAATTTCTGTTTTCGTTTGTTTCATATCTCCAGCATCTGCAGTTGTTTGTTTCATTTTTTTCCATGAAACTGAATTTTTTTAGCATTTATTCCATAGTATGACAATATTACACCATGCCAGAAGAAAATTCCTCCTGAATTTACGGCCTTGGCTGCCAAGTTGCCATACAGGGAAACATAGACAATTATTCTGTTACATAAGCCATTTATATTGGACAAAGAAACTCAAAAAAAAACACGCAAGACCATTTGTACCTTTCTATATAGCAACAAACTGCACCAGTGTACCAGTTACAAAGCTGTAACTTTGTATGAATTTTAAAAATGTTTTTATGGGCTTTACTTATGGCATATGGAGAACATTTTGTGTACAGAATGGTTTTATTAATCAGTATTGCAGTATATGAAATCTTGTATCCATTACAAGAGAATTATCCCGTCTGGAGATTAATACAAATCATACTCTGTTGTACATTTTCTTAAATTCTTTTAAAATATATTTTACATTTGAGCGTTTCTTTAGGTTTAATTAGAAAATGATAAGAATGATGACAATTGAAGCAACATAAACCATTTGTATTTGATCTATTATGTGCAGAAATTGCATATAAAATGAAAAAAAAGGACAATTTAATAGAATGTTTTGTATTCATAGGTTCTTTTCTCTCCCAAGTGTAACCATAATGCAATTAGGAACAGAGATTTCAGTGGACCTTTTCATTGGAAGTTTGCCAAGGGAATGCAATGCAGCTGGCGAAATGTCAAAGTTAATTAGATTTAAAGATATGTATATTTTATTTAACTTTTATAATAAAAATACTTGGACAGTTACAGGCCTTGTTTCAAATACCACATTGTTGTACAGTGGCTGTAGTGAATACATCATAACAGCCTTCAATAGCAGTAATAGTTTTATTATGTAATAATTTATCTCTAGAAGACATTCTGATGGCGGCTATATATTTAGATTTCCTTTGGGATTCAATTAGATTATCTGGGAAATGAATAAAAGTACTGTTTTAATATAGCAATTAAGAAATATTTTAATACCATTTCCACGTCAGAAATATAGGGTGGAATTTTATGCTCCCTGCGGTAGCATGGGCAACAGCAAGAAAATTAGGAGTGGATATAATTGGAATCTTAATATTGAAAAAATATTTCCCAATGTTCCCCTTAATATAGCAATTGAGGAATATTTTAATACCAATTTCCATGTCAGAAATATAAGGAGGAATTTTATGGCCCCTGGAGGAGCATGGGCAACGGCAAGAAAATTATACGTGGAAGTAATTGGAACCTTAGTATTGAAAAAACATTTCCCAATTTTCCCTTTTAGCTTTGCATGACAACTTAAGAATCTCATTACTAAACAGTGGCTACCTTACTTCCATGTATTTGCACCTCATTATAGCTCAATTTGCTTCTTCTCTATGCCACTTCCAATTCTCCTGTCCTGTCCTGTCCTGTCCTGAGAAGATAAACAGCACCAATTCTCGATATGGAATTTGTTAAGTGTGCACCAGAAAACTTTCTTATTAAATGTATGGATGTAACTACTAAAAAAGAAGCAATACATCACATTCTGTTGGGAAACAAGGCAGAGCAAGTGACAGAGGCATCAATGGGGGAGCACATTGGGGCAAGTGATTGTAATTCTCTTAGTTTTAAAATAGCTATGGAAAAGGATAGAACTGATCAAAAAGTTAAAGTTCTAAATTGAAGTTAGGCCAATTTTGATGGTATTAGACTGGAACTTTCAAAAGTTGATTGGGGAGCCTATTCGCAGGCAAAGAGACAGAAGTGGGAGGCCTTTAAGAATGAAATAACGAGAGTTCAGAGACAGAATGTTCCTGTTAGTGTGAAGGGCAAGGCTTGTTGTGTAGGGAATGCTGGAGAAATTGAGGATCTGGTCAAGAAAAAGAAAGAAGCATATATTAAGTCTCGACAGCTGGGATTGAGTGAATCCCTAGAAGAGTATAAGGGCAGTAGGAGAATACTTAAGAGGGAAATCAGGAGGGCAAAAAGCAGACATGAGTGAGCGCAGAAAATATTTACAGGATGTTGCCTGGAGTGGAGGGATTGACCTATAGGGAGACACTTAAAAGTCTGGGGCTTTTCTCCCTGGAGCGTCAGAGACTAAACAGTGACCTTACCGAGGTTCGTAAAATCATGAAGGGCATGGATAAGGTGAATAGCCAAGGTCTTTCTCCTGGGGTGAGAGAATCTAAAACTGCAGGACATAAATTTAAGGTGAGAGGGGAAAGATTTTAAAAAGGACCTGAGCGGTAACTTTTTCATGCAGAGGTTGTTGCGTTTATGTAACAAGCTGCTAGAAGAAGTGGTCGTGGATATAATTACAACATTTAAATGGCACGTGGATGGGTATATGAACTGGAAGGGTTTAGAGGGATATGAGCCAAATGCTGGCAAATGGGACTAGGTCAGTTTGGGATGTCTGTTTGATGCAGATGAGTTGGACCGAAGAGTCTGTTTCTGTGCTCAATGACCCTATGAAATTCAGCAGTTACTGGCAGCCGTAGGACTTCATCGAACTCTGTCATTATCAAAATGTTCCTGCGTATGCCATGGACTCTCTTTGTTGATATCAGCAAGCCACCAGACTCATCACATCATCATGCCTCCTCTCAGTCCAGCTCTCACTCTACTTCAGCTTCTGCCAGACCGCTTTGTGTATGAGAACACACACTCATTGCATGTATCTTCACAGGATGCATCTTAAGGTTATAAATTTCTTAGCACTCATTGACTTTGCAGTTACTTGGAGATTGCCAGTCTCCACACTTGCATTGCTTTTTAGTATACAGGCTCCTCAGTGCTAAGTTACAGGCTTTTAGCCTATGTGGCTTGCGTTGCTTTTTTAGTGAAGAAGGAGAGGGAGGCAACTTGTCATGGTTGGGACCACTGAATGGTCAACTGTCAATGGTAAACCTATAGCATTTGACAGCAATTTATGTAGCAAATACATTGCATGTAAATCAACCAAATCTTCATGCTGAAAGACAAAGGGGAGCAGTCCTTAGTGGGGTCAAGGAAGACAGTCAGGCAGGCATACTACTAAAGTCAATCAAGGGGCTCATCTAATTTTCAGTCTAGGGTATGGCTACAGTCAATCAGGCACTTGGTTCCATCAAGAGTCCAAAATTTGTGTCTTTGCAGTCTAGATTGGGCCACAGTCAGTCATGTAGGTCAAGTGCAATGAATTCAAGGATTAGAAGTACATCAGTCGGGGTGCTGTGGAAACATCAGTTTTGGGGGACAGTTGACAGACCAGTCTGGACTATCCTCCAATCTAAGGACGTGGGCAATAGTTAGTCTTGAGTATTAATGATCATGGAGTCTTGGGAAAAGTGGAAAGCATTGTTATAATCCAGTGGAAGCTGTATGCCTGGACTCCATCTGACCAACATTTAACTTGTGGTGCCTAACAAAAGCATAGGTTTTATTGGACTGGGTCACTGGGGGAATGATTATAGTAAAAGGGGGCAATTCAAGATAGAAGGGGGTAATCTCAGAGCATAGGCAGGTACAGGTAGCTTTGGGAAAAGAGGTTTTCAAAAGCTATGGTCATTCTGAGCTGTACATGGAGGAGCACAGCTAACAAGAGTATGGCAGTTTGCAAATTCGTGAGCTCTAGGGATAATTTGAGATATTAACAGTTATACAAAGGGGCTGAATAGAAACAGGGAAATTATTAAGTCATTGGGAAAGCAACATGAAAGGAAATGACAAGAATTGGAGATCATCTTATATCTCAGATGGACGCTGCAAGTCACTCACAAAGTTGAAACTTTACCATCTTCAATCCAAAGTCAACTGTGCAATAATGATTCAAGATGACTGTAACTACATGCAGGGTGAGTAGAGTAAGTTGTCGTTTTGCTCTTTGGGGGTGGGGTAAAATTATTTGAACTTGAGGCCCAGGTATGGACAATAGAAGTAATCCTGCATCCATTGACTCAGTAATACCATACCATGCCATCAAATTTCACCCAATCAGCACTGTTCAAGAGTGCACATTATAAATAATGGTTTTTTAAAAAAATTATTCACTGGATGAGGGCATCACTCTTTATAGGCCCATCCCTAATCATCCATAGGCCATTTCCTTCCTAAAGGAAGTTAGTGAACCAGGTGGGTTTTTCCAACAATTGACCTCTGTTAATCATTAGATTATTAATTCCTGATCTTTATTGAATTAAAATTCTACCATCTATCTTGGTGGGATTTGAACCCAGGTACCCTGGATTAATGATTAGTTCCATGATAATACCACTAGGCCATCACCTCCCCTACAATGCATATAGTTAGCACAAATTGCCTCTTTGCTTGTGTTAGCTAAGCAAATTGGACACTAACTTAAGTGTGACATGTGGGTTTGGCATGTCTGAAACACATTCCATAGCTATCACTGGAAGACCGCTTTGAAGCTGCCACATTCACACCATGAACTGTATGTATGTGTATGAGGACATGGCCTGTGATGTGCAAACATACTTTTTTTGGGGACGGGCTATCACAGGTGGCTTCCTGCCAGAATTTCAGTTCCCCAGTGTAGCATGAACACTTTGGTTGTGCAAGTTACAAATTGAACATGCAAAATACCTCTGAGCTTGTCATCATGACACAATGTGTCAAGGCATAATATGATACTTCTTTGTGATTAACGTGGGTGTTCAGAAGTAGCATTAGTGAAATGGTGTTCTCTTTCTGACATTCCCCAGACATTATCTGTCACACATCGGATATGGACATTACCATGGTTGGAGTCCTTGAGGCATTGCTTCAGATGCAAAGATAAAATTGAAAGCAAGAGCAATTTCAGTGTTATCAGCAAGAATAGCAACCTCTGGTTGCTGCAGATCCTCCAGAGGGATAAGAATTAGGGGAGGATTCCCCCAAGGAGGTGGAGGAAAATGTTGTGACTCCAATTCTACAAGCCTTGTTTGTTCTCTGCAGCTCTCAGAAACCCAGTGCAGGACCAGATGATGGAGGCCCTGGGCCATCAACATCAAACTGTGTCATTTGCTGCAGCATAACTTTGCTCTGAATAACCAGTTAACAATATCATCTTGGTGGCTGTAAAGGTTACAGTTGTCCTGAATTATTATGCCAATGGCTCATTTCAAGGAGCAACTGGAGACGTGTGTTTTCTCCCATTCCTCACCCCAAGTATTCAGCTAAGATGTCATTGCTGCCATTTGCTCCAGATCACAGCTGTTCATAGCCCCCCTTCCCCATAATTAGGAGAGATAATCAGTTTGGGCAATGACATTCACCACCATTGCTCGTGTCCCCCATGTTGAAGATGCTACATACTGCACCCATGTTACTTTGAGAATACCGTATCACCAATCTCTAGAATTTATCAAAAGAAGAGTCTTCCATTCCATCAACGTTCAAATTATAAGTGATCAGTGGTGCTAGATATTTATGGTCTGTGCTATATATTCTGGGAGCTCCCACTGATGTGTACATATTTGAAAACTCAGGTTCATGCCTCCTTCTAAGGTCCTTAGGCCATTATAGAGGTGGCTGTTGAGAAACAAGGCTCCTCCCTTCAAACATGTCTGATGGCACTTTTATGAAGCCCTCCAGTTGATGCAGACTGAAGATATAATTCTGACAGGATGATTGTGGAACAGACTATATCTCTCTTTAAGATAAGGATTTGATGTCTGGATCTCTGGTGGGCCTTTCACAACTAGAATTGACAAAGGTGGTGTGACCTAGATACAGAGGAAACGAGGATTTGACAGCAATCCTCTGAGGATGAAGATGAGGATCAGGACACTGACTAGTATGCACATCCAAGACGGCATGCTAGAGAATGTATCATTGAATGCAAGAGTCCAGTGTGAACCAAATTAAAAGCTGCTTCCAGATGAATGAGCTTGGTTTGGACGCACTTTAATTGTCTAACTTTCTGCTGGTTATATGGTAAGCTGTTCCTTCTCGTGCAAAAGACATATGAGCCTGGTTGTTTTTGCAATCCTTGCCCTTTTTCTATTGTCCATCTGACAATATGCTTGATATCATCGGGCATTTCTACTTTCAAGTATCTACACAGTACAGATCCCACTGACTTATGGATAAAGCAGCAAGCAGTCAGGCAGGCAGAGCAATAACATCGCATTATGCTAAGATTAGGTAGCTCTTATGACTTTAGTTAACATAGGATATTTGAATGTGGTGCTGCGAAGTTTCTCATGCTAAGCAGCAGGTGGAAAGGAATCCTAAGGAATCTCCTTTCGACCCTTCCATCACCGGTTAGTTTTTAATATTTCAGGGTGTGCGTAGACTGCTAAATTGCCCTAATTTCTTGAGTATCCTGTATGACCTGAGAGAGATAGCATTTGGTGCAGCTTTCTCACCAGACCACTGTGCTATGAAAGGAACAGTGGACATGTGAATTCCCATTGTACATTTCCCCGTCTTTACTTGCAGTGCATTCTTGAAAAGCTGACTAATCAGATGAAACTTTAGTTCCAAAAATGTGTAGAATCATCACTGGTTCTGTATTCTCACTCGAAGTTGAGAGGGAGAATGTGAACAGACCAGGTCCCAGTACAAGCCCTGTACGTTGCTTCTGGCCTCAGTGTTGTCCACAATAGAGTGCAATGCCTTGGCTTCAGTCATCAATGTCAGAGTTCATTGTATTTGATGTCGAGAATCCATCTGCAGTCAAGGATTTGGTTGCTTGAGAGAGATGAGCAAGGCTTGGCCATTCCAAATTATTTCAGCCTTGGGATATCTTAAGAGGCTGTTCATCTCTCACATGAGTGCAAATGAACCAGATCAAACAGTGACAAAGACACTAGACCAGACTTTTTAAGAGTGTGAGTGCATATATATTTACAACAGTCCAAGACATTTTATGTGCCCTCAGTAAGCTTTCTTATTCCAGAGTGGACTGGATAGCCCAGGCACTTCTGGAATGTCCTGAGAAGAAACGTCTGAAAGGTCCTGAGAGTCTCTGAGCTAGTGAAAGGTTCAGGCAAAAGACTTGTCATTATTTGTAAACTCTCAGAGGATGCAGAAATGGAGCTGAGAGTCTCTGTGCTGGACTTTTTGAGGCAGAGATTTAGTGTGCTGCTGCAGTCTGCATAAGAAAGAGAGACAACTTATTGTGAAGAGGGATAAAAGCTCATTCATGTTAAAAATAAGTTAGCATTGGTGGTAAGGGGACAGCAGTTCAGACTTGGCTGAAAGAAGGACAGGACTGGCAGCTGAATGTCCCAGGATTTAGATGTTTCTAGTGTGATAGAAAGGAAGGTAAAAGGGGTGGAGCAAGTTGCATTACTGGTGAAGGAGTATCCCACAGCTGTACTGAGGGGGGATACATCAGAGGACTTGTGCAGTGAGGCAATATGGGTAGAACTCAGGAATAGGAAAGGTGAAGTCACAATGCTCGGGGTATACTCTGCGCCTCCCAACAGCCAGCGGGAGATAGAGGAAAGAATATGTAGACAGATTTCAGAAAGATGTAAAAACAGCAGGGTTTTTGTGGTGGGACTCACTACATGCTATGGTCTTGGATGCAGCAGAGTTTGTAAGGACCATTCAGGAAAGATTCTTGACACAATATGTAAACAGTCCAACCAGGGAAGAGGTTATACTGGACCTGGTTTTGGGAAATGAGCCCGGCCAAGTGAGTGAAGTTTCAACTGGGGAGCACTTCGGAAGTAGTGACCATAAAACCATGAGTTTTAAGATACTCATAGATAGGGGTAACAGAAGTCCTCGGGTGAAGGTGTTAAATTGGGGGAAGACGAGCTACGATAATGTTACGCAGGAACTTGAGAATTTTGATCAGAGGCAGCTGTTTGTGAGTAAATCCACATCAGACATGTGGGGGTATTTCAAATGGCAGTTGATAAGAGTTCAGGAGGAGCACATTCCTGAGAGAATGAGGGGTAGGTATGGCAAGTTGAGTGAACCTTGGATGATGAGGGATGTTATGACCTTGATTAGGAAGAAAAAGGAAACATATGCAAGGTCTAGGAGGATGGGAACTGATGAAACCCTTTAAGTATATAAGAAAAGTAGGAAAGAACTTAAACAAGGAATTAGAAGGGCTAAAAGGGATCATAAAAAGTCATTAGCAAAACGGATTAAGGAGAATTCCAAGGCTTTTTATACACGTATAAAATGCAAGAGGGTAGCCAGGGAAAGGGTTAGCCTGTTCGAGGACAAAAGAAGGAATCTATATGTGGAGCCAGAAGAGGTAGGTGAGGTCCTAAATGAATATCTTGTGTCGGTATTCACTAAAGAGAAGGAATTGGTGAAGGATGCTTTCAGGGATGGGACTGTCAAATTTCTAAGCCAAGTTGCTATTAAAAAGGAAGAGGTATTGTGCATCTTTACAAGTATTAAGGTAGATAAGTCTCCAGGTCCTGATGGGATCTATTCCAGAATATTGAGGGAGACAAGAGAACAATTTCCTAGAGCATTAACAGACATCTTTTTATCCTCTTTGGCCACAGAAGACTAGAGGATGGTCAATGTTGTCCTATTGTTTAAAAAGGATGGTGGGGATAATCCTGGAAATTGTAGGCCTGTGAGTCTCATATGGGTGGCAGGGAACTTATTGGAAAAAATATGCAGGGACAAGATCTATGTGCATATAGAAAGAAATTGATTTATTGGCGATAGACAGCATGGTTTTGTGTGGGGCAAATTGTGCCTCACTAACTTGATTGAGCTTTTGAGGAGATAATGAAGATGATTGATGAGGTAAAAGCAATTGATGTTGTCTACGTGGACTTCAGTGAAGCCTATGACAAGGTCTCTCATAGCAGACTGGTACAAAAGGTGAAGTCACATAGTATTGGGGTGAGCTGGCAAGATGGTTATAGAGAACTGGCTTAGTCATAGGAGACAGAGGGTAGGGTGGAAGGATGCATTTCAGAATGGAGGGCTGAGACTAGTGGTGTTTCACAGGGATCAGCACTGGGACCTCTGCTGTTCATGATCTACATAAATGATTTGGAGGGAAATGTAGTTGGTCTAATTAGTAAATTTGTGGATGATACAAAGATTGGGGAGTTGCGGATATAAGAATTATCAGAGGATACAGCAGGATATAGATCAGCTGGAGGCGCGATGGCAGATGGAGTTTAATCCCAACATATGTGAGGTGATACATTTTGGAAGGTCGAGTACAGGTGGAAATTATACAGTGAATGGCAGAATCCTTAGAAAGCTTATGGCATGCTTGCCTTCATTGGAAGGGGCATTGAGTATAAAGGTAAGCAAGTTATGCTGCAGCTTTACAAAACTTTAGTTAGGCCACACTTGGAATATTACGTACAGTTCCAGTCACCACATTACCAGAAGGTTCTGGATGCTTTGGAGAGGGTACAGAAAAGGTTTACCAGGATGTTGCCTGGTATGGAGGATTCTAGCAATGAAGAAAGGTTGGACAGACTGGGTTTATTTTCACTGGAATGCAGGAGGTTGAGGGCCGACCTGAAAGAAGTTTATAAGGTTTTGAATGGCATGGACAGAGCGGAAAGTATGAGGCTTTTTCCCAGGGGGAGGCGTCAATTGCTAGGGGACACAGGTTCAAGGTGCACCTGGTGGGGGGGGGGGGCGCGAGGGGTGTGGGGGCAAGTTTAATAGAGATGTGCAAGGCAAGTTTTTTACACAAGAGTGGTGAGTGCCTGGAATGCTTTGCCAGAAGGGGTGGTAGAAGCAGGCACAATAGCAGCATTCAAGAAGGACCTGAACAAATACATGAGTAGGAAGGGAATAGAGGGATACGGATCCTGTAAGTGTAGACAGTTTTAGTATAGAAGGGCAAAATGTGGTGGCACAGGCTGGGAGGGCTGAAGGGCCTGTTCCTGTGCCGTATTGCTCTTTGATCTTTGTTCAATGCAGAACTGTGAAGTTTACTAGGTTGGCTGCCTCTTCAGGTCCCTCCAACCCCACATGAAGCGTTGCTTTTCTCCAAACAAGAATTTTCTCTTCATGTGGCATGAGGAGCCTTGTGTCTGCCTTCTGCTGGTCCTGAACCTCTCAGCCCAGTTGAGAGGCACCTTTTCCTGCAATAAGTCAAAGGGAGAGATTGAGTATAGTAGAAGTAGATGGAAGAGCAGTTAGTGATGATGCAAGGGCAAGAGAGTGAGTAGGAAACACAGAGGACAGGAAGGGCAAATAGTTTGGCAGGAGGAGGAGGGTGAGAAGATTGAGTGGACATGTCGCATGCAATTGTGAGTGTTGTAGTCCATGACCTTGGTGAGAGGCATGTGCAGAGATAGAGTAATATAAGTAGTGGCCTTGTGATGTAGCAGAGATGAATGGTGTGAAATAGCATAATAAGGTGGTGGCACTTAACCTTGCACAGTGCAGAAAATCATTAACCTCTTTCTATGCTGCGGCGCATTTCATTTTATCCTGGACACAGCACTAAAGCATTGTCCTCCTCTCCAACACCCTGTCCTCCAGCACTTCTGGGTCCCTGTTGGGGCAAAGTGCCAGCTTCCCATTCTAGGCCATGTCCTCTGTGATAATGACACACCATTACAATGCAAAGGGCAGTTCCTGGCTTGAACATCCGAAGTGGTGTGCAGCTTCAAATTTAGTGCTAATGGCACGAATGCCAAGAGGTCCTTGCAGTTGAAAGCACTTCTACCTTGTTGGGTGATTCCATGAGAAGCGTCTGTAGAGCCCAGATGTGTAATTAACAAGACGAAGAACAGAAGACTGCATGAGAAAGGTCGCTCTGAGCCATGGCAGACTAGGTACAATGAATCTCACGTGAAAAAATACTTAACTCAAATAGGAAAAGTCAACCATTTTAGGTTTCTTTTTATCCCTCCACAGTTTTGTTTGCCTTTCCCTATTTCTATAACCTTCTCCAGCTTCACAAAGACTCTTCTCATAGTTTCCATTTCTGTTTAAGCCTCTTGTGCATTCCCTGTCCATTTAACCTGTTATTCGTAAGGCCATGTCTTCAGCTGCTATAAAATTACTCTAGAACTCACCCTTAAAAGTTACTTGTCACCCTCTCCTCCTTCGCAACCCTTATTATAAGACTTATCTATTTTACTGAGATTTTGTTACCTCTTCTGATCCACTTTGATTGACATCTCTAATTCTGACATCTTTGTGAAGCTCTTGTGAATGCAAGTTGGCGGTTAGAGGAATTGTCCAGAAACTACCATTAATTCAAACAGTTACTCCCATTTGTCTGGTCATTCTGTGCTATTTTAGTGGAGACATTCTCATTTGGGATTAATTGGCTAATGCCTAGTAAAACAGTGGACCAAGGAAGGTCATATGAATACTGATTGATCCTCATAATTTCCATAGTTAAATAATAACATGTTCTCTTTCTGTTCAGAGCAGATACCTCAATTTAGTTCAAGATTCTGCTGAAGGTCACGTGGAGATACTGTCTGCGGTGCTGAATGTGTATTTAATGTCACATTCTTATTTCAATTAATTGGATTCCATGTGTCCTAGAGTATTGTGAAAATGAGGTCTTGTCAAATGATAGTCAAAGAGTAGGTTACAATTGAGCAAATTCTGTTGAGCTTATTATTAGATTGAGTAATTTTACTTTATCAAATTCAACTTCTTGAAGCAAAGTGTGTTGCTGTTACAAATACTACATGATAGAAAACCTGTACAAGAATCATACAATGAACATTAAATACTTTTTCTTAAATCTATTTGAATAAGAGGGTTTCGAAATACTTGTACACCAATATTTGGATTGAGTACTCAGTTTGTTTCCCATGTATGTATATTTTACAATTGTGCTATCTTTCCCTCACAATAACGTACTTTGCCATCTTCTTTTTAAATCCATATGTGCACAGTAAACTGTGAAGCATGGACATACTCTGATAGTTCTTTAGTTCAGGCAGAAGCTCCCCACACAATTTAATTTCTTCTTCATAAAGTTTTGCATTCACAAGAACTGCTTTTCCTTTCTCATCCCACTGAAACACAATGATGACAGCATACATTTTATGGAGTCAAAACAATACAGTTGCTACCATAACAAATTCAAATTGCAAAGCAATGCATTACTTAGTGTAAACCACTTGTGTATTCCAGCATTTAAAATGTATCCTTACTGAACAACAATATATAAAAAAAATTACTGTCATTGCTTTAACAGACCTCTAGTTTTTTTTTAAAAAGTCAACAGGGATATTGATTGCTTGTCTCCAGGCTACTCCTATCAATTTGAAACTGAGCCAACCAGACTGCTGTGATATATTCCTGCTGGATAATAGAATCATAACACGATCCCAGTAATTGTCAGGTGTTCAGTTATAAAGAACAGTCATACTGGTCCCGAAACATTAACTCTATTTAACTCTTTTTTTTCTCTCCACAGATGCTGCCAGACCTGCTGAGTTTCTCCAGCATTCTCTGTGGCTGTTTCAGTAATTGTGAGCTGCACTAAATCAGTTTTTAAAAAATTCTTGCAGGATTGTAGCCTCAGTTTCAATTTATTTTTGTCCTTTGCGTGCAGAAGTGCCTGCAAACCAGCACCACATATGAATGTATGAATTAGGAGCAGGAGTTTGCCACCTGGCCCCTTAAACTTGCTGTGCAATTCAATAAGATCATGGATGATCTGGTTGCTCCACAATTCCACCTAGCCTCGTTAACCTTTCATCCCCCTATCGAGAATCTATTTAGTTCTGCCTTAAAAGTATTTGATGACTTTGCCTTCACCATTGATTTTATTTCCACTACTTTTTGAGGAAAAGTGTTCCAAAGACAATTGACTCTCTGTGAGAAACAGTTTCTCATCATCTCTTCTATAAATGGGTGACCCCTATTTTTAAAGATTGACTCTTAGCTCTAGAATCTCTCATGCGTGAGGAAACATTGTTTCCACAACCACCTTGTCAACACCCCTTTGTAGCTAATACATTTCATACAAGTCACCTCTTGCTCTTTTAAACTGCAGTGGATACAAACATTGATTGTACAACTTTTCCACATAAGACGCCCCACCCATTAGTCCAACAAGTCTCTCTAAACTGCTTTCGAATCATTTATATCCTTCTTTAAATAAAAAAGACCAATACTATACACAGTACAAAAACAGGAATTTCAGGAGAAACTTAGCAGATCTGGCAGCATCTGTGAAGAGAAAGCAGAGTCAACATTTCAGGTCCAGTGACTCTTCAGTACACAGTACTCCAGATGTGGTGTCACCATTGCCTGTATAAATGAAAAATAGCCGAAATACTTTTGTATTAAATTTCCCTTGCAATAACTTTCTATTAGCCATCCTAATCACTTGCTGTATCTGCATAAGCACATAATGATTCATGCACCATGACACCCAGATCTCCCTGTAGCCGAGTTTTGAAATTTCTCTTCATTTAAATACTGTGTTTTTTATTCTCCCTGCTAAAGAGGGCAATTTCACGTTTTCCCGTATTATACTCCATTTGCCAGATCTTAACCTATCTATATCCCTTTCTATTCTCCTTTTGTCCTCTTTGGAACTTATTTTCCTACCTACCTTTGTGTGATCAGTAAAGTTAGCAACTAAATGTTTGGCCCCTTCATTCATTTGTTTACATTTTAATAAGTTGAGGCCTGAACACTGATTCCTGTGGCACAGCACCCATTACGTTGAGCCAAACAGAAAATTATCTTTTTATGCCTTCTATTTCCTGTTAACCAGCCAATCTTCTTTCCATGTCAGAAAGTTATTTCCTACATTATGAGATCTTATTTTTTGCAATAACTTTTGACGAGACGCCTCATTAAATGCCTTCTGGAAATCTAAGTATAGTACATTCACCAGTAACGCTTTATCCATGGCATGTTATTTCCTAAAAGAACTCTAATAAATTGGTTAAATGTGATTTCCCTTACACAAAACCATGTTGATTCTGCCTGATTACTTTGAACTTCTCGAAGTGTCCAGCTATAATGTCTTTAATGATAGTAGACTAATTAGTAAAGTTAGGTCACATAGGATTCACGGTGAGCTTGCCAATTGGATACATAATTGGCTTAACGGCAGTAGACAGAGAATATTGGTGGAGGGTTACTTTTCGGACTGGAGGCCTGTGACCAGCGGTGTTCCACAGGGATCAGCTCTGGGTCCTCTTTTGTTTGTCATTTATAGAAATGATTTGGATGAGAATATGGGAGGCATGGTTAGAAAGTTTGCAGGCAACACCAAAATTGGTGGCATTGTAAACAGTGAAGAAGATTTTCTCAGATTACAAAGGGATCTCCATTAAATGAGTCAATGTGCTGAAAAATGGCAGATGGAGTTCAATCTGGATAAATGCGAAGTATTGCATTTTGGAACAACAAACAAGGGTAGGGTATATACAATTAATGGTAGGGCCTTGGGTAGTGTTATATAACAGAGGGACCTAGGGGTTCAGGTAAATAATTCTTTAAAGTTTGCATCACATATAGAAAGGATGGTTAAAAAGACCAATACAGACCTCTTCTCCCGCCTCCAACATACCCCATCCTCCTGGACACCACCCAAGGCCTCCTATGCTCCCTTGACCTCTTCATTTCCAACTGCCATCGCGACATCAATCGCCTCACCTCTCCACCCCTCTCACTCACTCTAACCTCTCCACCATAGAACATGCAGCCCTCCGCTCCAACCCTAACCTCACCATCAAACCCGTGGTCAAGGGAAGCACAGCAGTGGTATGGCCCACTGACCTTTACATCGCCAAGGCCAGGTGCCAACTCTCTGATACCTCCTCCTATTGCCCCCCTTGATCATGACCCCAACCCTGACCACCAAAACATCATCTCCCAGACCATCCATAACCTCATCACCTCAGGAGATGTCCCGCTCACAGCGTCCAACCTCATCATTCCCCAAACCTGCATTGCCCGTTTCCATCTCCTTCCCAAAATCCACAAACCCAACTACCCTGGTCAACACATTGTCTCTGCCTGCTCCTGCCCCACTGAACTTATCTCGCTAACCTTGACTCCATTTTCTTGCCCCGGTCCATGAACTCCCCAGCTACATCCAGGACACCACCCACGCCCTCCAAGACTTCCAATTCCTTGGCCCCCAACACCTCATCTTCACTATGGACGTTCAATCCCGATACCCTTGCATTCCCCACACAGATGGCCTAAAAGCACTCCGCTTCTTACTCTCTGCAGGCCCAACCAGTCCCCCTGCACCAACACCCTCATCTGCTTAACCGAACTCGTCCTTACCCTGAACAACTTCTCCTTCAACTCTTCCAACCTCCTACAGACTAAGGGGGTGGCCATGGGAACCCGCATGGGGCCAAGCTATGCTTGCCTCTTCGTAGGAAACGTGGAACAGTCCCTCTCCCGCAGCTACACTGGCACTGACCCCCACATCTTCCTCTGCTACATCAATGACTGTATTGGCACTGCCTCGAGCTCCCATGAGGAGCTTGAACAATTCATCAACTTTACTAACACCTTTCACCCCAACCTCAAGTTCACCTGGACCATCTCTGATGCCTCTCTCTCCTTCCTGGACCTCTCTGTCTCCATTTCTGGTGACCACCTCGAAACTGATATCTATTTCAAGCCCACCGACTCCCACAGCTACCTAGACTACACCTCCTCTCACCCACCTTCCTGCAAGAATGCAATCCCCTACTCCTGATTCCTCCACCTCAGCCACATCTGCTCCCTAGATGAGGCGTTTCACTCCCAAACATCCCAAATGTCCTTTTATTTCAAGGACTGCAACTTTTCCCCTTCAGTGGTCGAAAATGCTCTCGACAGCATCTCTTGCGCTTCCCACAGCTCTGCCCTCACATTCCCTCCCCGCAACAAAAACAAAGACAGAATCCCCCTTGTCCTCACGTATCATCCCACTAACCTCCGGATTCAACATATCATTCTCTGCCACTTGCGCCACCTGCAATCTGACCCCATAACCAAGGATATATTTCCCTCCCCACCCTTACCTGCCTTCCATAGGGACCGCTCTCCCCAGGAGTCCCTTGTCCGCTCCACACTCCCCACGAGCCCCACCACGCCCGGCGCGTTTCCCTGCAACCGCAGGAAGTGCTACACCTGCCCCAACACCTCCCACCTCACCTCCATCCAAGGACCCAAAAAAACCTTCCACATCAGACAGATGTTCACCTGCACATCTGCTAATGTGGTCTACTGCATCCGCTGCTCCCGATATGGCCTCTTCCACATCTGTGAGACCAAGCAGAGGCTCGGAGACCGCTTTGTAGAGCACCTGTGCTCTGTTTGCGACAAACGACAACACCTTCCAGTCGCAAACTCTTCAACTCCCCCTCCCACTCCCTGGATGACATGTCCAACCTGGACCTCCTCTAGTGTCACAACGATGCCACCCGGAAACTGGAGGAGCAGCACCTCATATTCCACCTTGGGAGCCTACAACCCAATGGTCTCAATGTGGACTTTACTAGTTTCAAAATCTCCCCACTCCTGGCCTCATCCCATGATCAACCCTCCCTCTCATCCCCACCTCCTTGACCTGTCCATCTTCTCTCCCACCTATCTGTCTCTCCCACCTCACTGGCCAATCCCCATCAGTGCCTACCTACACTCACCTATCACCATCCCACCTACCTTCCCCAGCCCCACCCTTCCTCTCTCTCTTTATTTCAGAACTCCCTTTACCTTGTCCCATTTCTGAAGAAGGGTCCCGACCCAAAATGTCAGCTTTCCTGCTCCTCTGATGCTGCCTGGCCTGCTGTGTTCCTCCACTCCACACTGTGTTAACTGTGGTTAGAAAGGCATTTGGCATACTTGCTTTCATTGCTCAGTCCTTGAGTCTCGGAGTTGACAAGTCATGTTGAGGTTATACAGGACTTTGTGAGGCCTATTCTGGAATACTGTGTCCAGTTCTGGTTGCTCAGTTATAGGAAGGATATTATCAAGCTGGAGAGGGTCCAGAAGAGATTTACCAGGATGTTGCCAGTTACGGAAGGTTTGAGTTATAAGGAAAAGCTGGATAGGCTGGGACTTTTTTCACTGGCGTATAGGAGGTTGAGAGGTGACCTGACAGAAGTTTATAAAATAATGAAAGGTATAGATAGAATTGATAGTAGTTGTCTTTTCCCTAAAATGGGGAATTTCAAGACTAGGGAGCACATTTTTAAGGTGAGAGGAGAGAGATTTAAAAAAGACATAAGTGGCAATTTTTTTACACAGCAGGTGGTTTGCATGTGGAATGAACTTCTTGATGAAGTGGTGGATGTGGGTACAATTATAATGTTTAAAAGAAATTTGGATGGATATATGAATAGGAAAGGTTTAGAGGGATATGGGCCAGGAGCAGGATTAGTTTAATTTGCAATTATGTTCGGCATGGACTGGTTGAACTGAATGGTCTGTTTCTGTGCTGTATGACTTTATGACTCTAACAGCTTTGAACATTTTTCTGTGATAGATATTAGCAACTAGGCTGTAGTTCACTGCTTTCTGCCTCCATTCCTCCCTAAGGAGTTACATTTACTGTTATCTAATCTAATGGAAAATTGGAGGGAATTTTGTAAAATTAAAACCAGCTCATCAACTATCTCACTAGGCATCTCTTTCAAGGTCTTGGATGAGGTCCATCAAAATCCATGGATTTGTCAGCTCACACTCCACCTATTTGCTTGGTATTCTTTTCCTCGTGATTGTAACTTTCTTGAGTTCCTCCCATACTTCCATTTGCTGATTTATAGCTATTGTTGGGATGTTACATTTATCCTGTATATTGAATGCAAATGCAAACCCGTTCAATTCAACTACTATCTCATCATTTTCCATTATTAATTTTCTAGACACACTTCCTACACCAATATTCATTTTATTAACCCCTTTTAAAATATCTAAAGAAATTCTGACTGTTTATATATTTCTTACTAGTTTTCTCCTGTATTTTGTTTCCGTCCTTTTCAATATTTTCATATTCTGTCCCATCCTCTCATGTACCACCCACCTTTTCCCAATTACACGTGTCTCTTTAAGTTGGATACTATCTTTATCTTGTTATGTCAACTGCAGATGATGGGTCCTGTCCTTGGAATTTTCTTTCCCTGTTGCATTGTATCTTGTGTATTCTAAAACAACCGTTAAATGTCTGTCACTGTGTCTCCATTGACTTATCCCTGGTTATTTCCAAGTGAAATTTCCCACGACCTATTGTATTAAAATTAATAATGAAATTTCAGCAGCAGATCTGAGTTATTAGAAAAAAGTGCTGGTGCTGTGAATTTCATTGTTAGATTACATGCCTTGAATTGACCCCAAATAAAATTAATTTGGATAATTCCAATCGTCCTAGCTGGCATACCTCTCTGCACAGGAACCTTTCAGGAAAGTATATGTTATGCATGTCCAACCTAGCGATGTTGCTTCCCACATGACAACAGGTTCTACACTCCAGGACATAAATTGCATGCATGAATTATGTTTAAGTACGCAAAAGCCTTCTTACATATGCTTCATTTGCTGGCATTAGCCATTTGTTTCACATTGAATGTTTTATTGATGACCATTATTGTTTTATTTACAATCATTACAATTGTCTGTTCTTCAATCCTCACTTGTGTACCATTGTCTCTAGTAGATAGTTTTCACAATGAAACAGCAAACAAAAACAAAAATAAATAGACTATAGCAGAAGTTACTAGAACATCAAAAATCAAAACCCTCGGCCACTCTGAATTCAAATGGCTACATCTTCTGTATATTTCCAAATTCTGCTCGAAAGATCTCACTGTTAGCCTGTGTGGATAAAAAGGAGGAACTGTCACACTGATCCAGTAGTGGACATGCTTGTGAAGGCAGGAGCTACAGGACACTTGTGGCAGGGCACAGATTTAATTTGTAATTTTAATTTTATCTAATCTACCACTGCTCAATATTGAACCTAGGTGTCGTGTGCCAGTAGCACAGACATCGCTCACATAGGAGGGATTAAATCAAAGTTTAAATTTAAAAATATAGGTAAGCCTATGTTGTGTTATTGAAACATAGGAAAAAGAGTTAGCATTTTAGCCCCTTAGCTAATCTACATCCTAGCTCCATGTGCTCTTCCTTGGTCCTTTGCTACAGCACATTTGGTGAATAACGATCAAATTAAATATTAAAATTAACAAGTGTTTGAACATTAATTGCCATTTGAGAATTCAAAATTTCTATCATTCTTTGAATACATTTTTCTAATTTCACCAAAGATCTGGGCTAAATTTTTAGCTTATTCCTCCTCTTACTTGACTCCCAAATTGTGGAAAGTGTTTCTCCTAATCCACCGAATCTGTTCCTGTTAATGTTTTGAAAACTTTAATCAAGTCTCCCTTCAATTTCCTTATGTCTAATTTGTTAACACTATTCATATTTTTACACAAAGCAAAAGCAAGATTAGCATACAAGTTTGTGACTTCTATATATATCATCTACAATGATTCACTAAGGTAGTGGCTTTTGGGTTTCTGAGCTTGTCCTGGAGTCATCAGAAGATAAAATTAATGTTCCAAGCACAGCTGTAAGCAACTAAATAAATATTGTTTGATGAACCAGTTTTATCTTGTAACTTTGTTACATTTGTATACTCTTCAACAATGTATAGTCCAGCAAATATTTGAAATATCAAGGGGCTAATCACTTGCTGACAACTATTTTATTCATGTGCTGGCTTTGCAACTGTAGTCAGTATTGTCTCATTTTGCATCCTGATGAAGCCTCTTGAAATAAATCAGATTTGTTGACACCAGGTATGCAATCATACAAGACTGGCTCACGAAAATATTGGCTTTCTGAAGCCCTGAGACATTTAACTAACTATGCAAAATGCTATCTTGTAGCACAATCATTTTAATTTGCAAATTTAGCAATGGTGTGCAAACAAGTTAACATAAAACTCTTGCAGAAGATTGGAAGTGTCCTTGCCTCTAGGTCAGAAGTTCTGGGTTCAAGTTCAACTTTAGGACTGGACGGTCACAGAAGGTGCATTCATAACACAGTTAAGTGGGTCAGATTATGAAATTGTCAATCCTTCCAATACTTGGTAGGAGTGGGGAATGCCTCCTGGTCAGACACGACATCAGGAGGGGGCCATCAAGCTATTTCTTCCGGCTCCTTGTTCCTGGAAATGGGGAATATGTATTTATTTTGGCTGTCTTATTCACTACCAGCTGTGGTAAGGGGTCTGCAGAAGAGAAATGCAGAGCTTTACATAAATGCCAAATTCAATCGCTGGACTAAGAACCAACTTGACTCTGGGGCAATTACTGAAACTCAATTGAGCAAATTGTCTCTTAACCACTTTAACCAGTTGTGGTTTTCATCCAAGGATAATCATTGATTTTACACCACAAACACAATTATTAATCTTTATACTACTTGCTAAAAATTAAAATCGCCAACTTTTAGGAGAGAGCTGCGCCCAGCAGTGTCTGTATGTAGAAAAACCCCAAAGCTGCAGGGGGAAAAGGTGGATATAGTCTCTTGAGTATGAATGGAGGAATCCCGGTGCCGATTCGCTGCTTTAGAAAGACTGTAATGCTGCATTTTTACCCTTATTTTTCTAATTTATAGCTAAGATTTTCTACCTAGTTATATACCTAACCCTAACCCTAGCTTTATAAGAACTGTAATGCTGATCTTTTAACTTTTTTTTTTCATTTTTCTAATTTATACCTAAGATTGTGTACCTAGGCATCTTTGTGCCGAAGATGGCACTGGAAATGGCGAATTTGTACATTTTTCGCTGTACTCAAGTATCCCTGTACTTGAGTATATGTGACAATAAACCTAATTTTATTTTTTTTTAAAAAAGGCGGTTTCTGCCTGAGTACTGGGCCCCGTTGCTATGGTAATGAGGCAGCACTCACAGTTAGGGCTCGCACCTCCGGCTTTTCTATCAACGTTGACAACTGAGCGAAAAACCGCGGTACCGGCGCTTTGCGCGGGTTAGACTCAGATTTACTATCGCTGGATGACATTTCTTTTCCCCGGACCGCCGTTAACGATTTCAGTAATAACGGGAGAGGTGGTGAAGCGTGGCCGTTCGGTGTCATTTCGAGCGGCTGCAAAGTTCTGGAGTGTGGGGCTCGAGCTGCCACTTG
This sequence comes from Ginglymostoma cirratum, assembly GCA_024137785.1. NCBI lineage: Eukaryota > Metazoa > Chordata > Chondrichthyes > Orectolobiformes > Ginglymostomatidae > Ginglymostoma > Ginglymostoma cirratum. The sequence goes on from JAHRHZ010000084.1 coordinate 15,672,741, forward strand.
AGAGTCCGGGCAATCATGTTAGTACAGGTACACAGGACAATACCAGTGTTTCTAATTTCAAATTTCCGTCGAAGATTGTTCATAGTTTTAGTCATAGTTTTTTTTTTAAAGTTGAAAATACTTTAAATTTGATATATTTTGCAATTATGCCGTAATGCTTTCGATTTTTCTAAAGTCCTCGATTTCAATATAGGTTAAATTTCGTAAAAAATACTTAATCCATAAGAATGAGAATTCTCTTATGGTAAATAGGCAAAAATACTAGTCTTCGTATTACAAAGGCAAATCAAGGGAGCCTTGAGTAGATTCAAAGAACATTTACAAAGCTGATGCGAACGCTGGAACATCCCTCTTCGAGGGGGAAAAAAAATTTCCCGAAACTGGCGTTGGGACCCCCAGCAGGATCCAATTTACAACTGCTGTTCACTCCCCTCCCCCTCCCCCTGTAACAGGCTATTTCCATCTCTGTTCTCGCTCAAGAGTCATGACAATTTAAAAACTCTAAATGGGGTCGCAGGAAGAAAAAAAAAGTTTGGAAAGCACTGGTTCGCCAGAGGCAATGCTTTGAAATGATGGAGTGGCTTGAATAGGGAATGGGAGAATGCCTTGATGTGTAAGGGAATCAAAAACTTAGTCATGTATTAATTAGATATTCTTCAAAGTTTTTGAGATTTGTAGCTTGGGAACCTCAATCTTCAATTCAGTAAGGAATTGAAGAGAGACTTACTGATCCATAAAGTGGTTAGAATATAGAATTAGCTAACAACAACTTTTCTGTATAGTGCCCCTTATTAATTGGTTACACCACAGAAGAAGATCACTCTGCACATCAAGCCTGCCAGCTTTCTGTAAAATAATTCTAATCCCACAGCTCTGCTCTGTCCCCATTTCTGAGCATTGTTTGCCTTTCAGGCGCTATCCATTTCCCTTTTGAAAGCTGCAATTGAATCTGCCTTCAACATCATTTTAGATACTAGATTGCAAATCCTAATCACTCACTGCAGAAAACGATTTATGCTTGTGTCGTTTTAAATTCATGCCCCTCTCAGGGTTTTCCTCTAGTTCTCAAACATTTCTGTAATGGCGACAGTTTCTTTCTATCTACTCCGGCCAACCTCGTGATTTTGAAAGGCCCTCTCAACCTCCCAAAATGTATTGCTCGACACTTCTCTGCCTGAAATTTCATCTACCGTGGATCCACCTTTTCTACCAGCCTTTGTTCATCACCATCCTCCTCACATTTAACTTTACTTGTAAGTTTTGTGTCAGTCCATTTTCATTGTCTTCTTGTATTCATTCTGCGACTGGGGATGTTCCAGTTCTTTGGTGTCTGAAAGTATTCTTCACAGCAAAGGATTATTATATCAAATAAGATACCAAGGCACAAAAAAAAAGCTGGAATCTATGGGAAGGGAGGATACTACTCATTGCACCCAGAGGAAATGTCAGTCGCAAATGGACCAACGCTTAACAACCTTGTACAGCAATAATATGTCAAAGGCAGTGTAATAACAAACTGAGGGTTGGACCTCCGCCTCTCAGTGGACAGAAAGTCACATTTTCAAGAACTGCTGGCCAGTTTGATGGGCTGACATCTCTAGCTTTCCCAGCAATGATAGAACTCAATTGTGGCCCACTGCTGAGACTGCAAGGACATCAGTGCTGGAGCTGAGCCCCTGGCTTTTGGGGTGCAAAAGGATCAGGTACTGTAGTAGGGAATGAGGGCCGTTTTGGAGGCTAGATGGAGAGAAATAAATGGTGTAGATGATATCTTGGGTTTGGGGTTCGTTGATGCATACAGGGTAACCACGACCCCCACTATTAATTGCAAGGTTAATCTCTCAATGACCTATTTAAGACTAATCTTCTTATTAAAAAAACCTGTTTTGCATTCCATCCAAATCTTTTTTACTTTAATATATCAATTTAAAATGTTTTTTCAGAACTAAAGTAATAATGCAGAACCACTGCTTTCAATCCTAGTTTGTTTTTTGTAAAATCATAGTTTGAAATTTATTTTCAGTGTTACTGACTTAAGTATTTCATATTTTACTTTTCCTTTATGTGTATATATTTAGAATAATCATTGCTTTAGACGGTTTCTGACAGCAAATTTTTTTTGAAATCAAAATGGAGAGTTATAGATTTTTATTACGCAAGGATATTGAACCAAATGGGACAAAGTACATTGAGTTAGGAACATTATCCATAAACTAATTGAACGGCTACGGAGTTAAATACACTACTTCCTAATGTTGCTGGGTGTCACCATCAAACTACCAGACAGCTGCCTGACAACAGTGACATAGGACCAAGGAAATTTCACATTTATGATGTTCTGATATGAATATAATATTGAAATATTAGTCATGTACTTGGAGATGTAATAGAGCCTTAGGAAGTCGGGATAACAGTAGGCTATAAAACAGCTCCTTCGTGAATCAGTTGCACTATGATGCTCCTTGCAGCAGTCACTGAGGAGTTTTCACAGTGAATGTAATGATGATGTTTTCCTCCATGTGCAGCTAGCTCCACAGAAGCTATAGCTACCATGTCTAGGTTCTTTTAAATACAGAGTTGTGCAGGCCTTAGCAAGCTACAACTATCCAGAATGCACGAGATGAACTGTATTGTATAGCCTCATGACCCCTCAATATGACCATTGTGGTACAGGCATGTACCTTTATTATAGCAGTACTCTGCTATTGTTTGTAGAGGATTAGTTACCTCAGATGGCTGGATGGCTGGTTTGGATACAAAGTAATGCGAACAGTATAGGTTCAATACTTGCACCATTTGAGGTTACCATGAAAGACTCTCCTTTTCAATCTCTTCTCCTTTTCTGAGGCATATTGACCCTGAGTTAAACTACCACCAATCATCGCTTTCTAATGAGAGAGCTGTCCTAAGGTGCGGTAATACTATGATAACTTTTCCTTTACTTTTTATTGAGCATGCAACTCTCATAGAGGCCACCATTTTTGGCAGTCATAGGACATCAGTTGACGTTTCCTTTTCGCTTCCAGAACACCTGTTGACATGAAATATTTCCTTAGTGATCTCGGATGACCCATGAATTGTGAAAATTTGTATCAAATCTGGTGCTAAATTAGAGGATTCTTTGCATGTTGTGACAAAAATCTCCACCACTAGTTCTATTTTTATGGGATTATATGTGGAAGCTCACAAAGCAACGTGGGTGCCATCCAATTCATGTTTGACAAGCCACCCTCCCCATAAGTTTGGGGGAGGCACCCCGTTTAGTGTTAAGAAAGCTGTACACGTAAACACATGGGAAAAAAAACTTGATGAATTCACAGTCCCATAAAATCCATAAAAAGCATTTTTTTTGGAATCAAAATGGAGAGTAATAGATTTTTATTACACAAGGATATTGAACCAAATGGGACAACTCCCAGAACAACCTTCTTTAATGATATACTCAGACGCATCACTGAAATCTGTTTATTTCAATTAACAGAATTTGTTCAGGTTATTCAAATTTATTTCTTTACAACTTAGCCTATACAATTCAGGTCATCGGTTTGACCTGAAAGTTCTCTGCTGGTTTACTCAATTGATTTGTTTAATGTTGTTTGTTTAATTGACTGACCTGAATCATTGCATAGGTATGTGAAACTATCCAACTTAGATATATGTGTACAATTACAGTAATCCATACTAGAAATGTCGAGAAATCCCTAGCTAGCAATTGCGATAAAAACAAATAGGTTCTTTTTCCAAATTTGTGTAACAGGTTTTGCTGCTGATCGCATTTAAAATGTACGTATATCACCATTTTTAAGTTTGGCATATTAAGATTCATCTTGTTATCTGTACACCTGATTAAAAACTCATGTTACTACTAATTTACAACTTCAATTTGTATGGTACCTGTAATGTGGAATGATGATCCAAGGTACTTCACAGGGGCATGAAGAAAAGGGAAAGTTTTAGGAAAAGTGACAAAGAATTATCAAAGAGATTAATTTTAGCTAAGTTCTTGAAGGAGGAGAGGGGCTGGAGAAAGATACAAATGGATTTTGGGAGCGATTTCAGAGAGTGGTACTTGAGTGCCTCAAAGCATGGCTGTCAGTGGTAGAGCAAAGGAGGAAGGTGGACAACAGACTGGAGACAAAGGCAGAGAGTTTGAAGTGGAAGGTTGTCAGGATAATAAGCAGGAGTGATTAGTGAGATTCATTGCTAGTACCTGCTAATACAACAAATAAAATACAACAAAAGGCCAGTTGTACCACAAGAGGAGGTAAATGCAAACGTCACTGGAACAAATGAGTTCTATTGTCCAGAATAAGTATAAAATAAACTTTTATTATTTATTTTACACAGAGACAAAGCAAAGATCACATAATAGATATCACATTGTATTTTTCACCTATTCCATAAATAGCATATTTGTATCACTTTGAATTACATATTCCTAGTGGCATCATAAAGCAAATACATTGCCTCAACTATTCAGTTGTTTAAACATACCTTTCCCCCCAAGTCCCATCCCTCAACACATCACACACACACTCTGTCCCTTAGGGGACAGAGATGAGATTTCGTTCGCTTTGAGGGGTGTGTGACTTAAAAACTTACATGCATCATAAGGTACTACAGTTAGCTAAGCCAGTACTTAACAGTCTGGCTAGACCGGAGCTGCATTGATTGCCTCCTCTTTTAGAACATAGAACAGTACAGCACAGTACAGGCCCTTTGGCCCGCAATGTTGTGCCGAACTTTTACCCTAAACCTAAGGTCTATCTAACCTCCAACCCTACCTTGTACTATCATCCATATGCCTATCTAATAGCCGTTTAAATGCCCCTAATGAGGCCGACTCCACTACCCACTCCGGCAATGCATTCCACGCCCCTACCACTCTCTGAGTAAAGAACCTATCTCTGACATCTCCCCTATATCTTCCTCCATTCACTTTAAAACTATGCCCCCTTGTAATAGCTACCTCCACCCTCGGAAAAAGTCTCTGGCTGTCCACTCTATCTATACCTCTGATCATTTTGTACACCTCTATCAGGTCACCTCTCATCCTTCGTCGTTCTAAAGAGAAAAGCCCTGGGTCTCTCAACCTTTCCTTGTAAAACCTTCCCTCCATTCCAGGCAACATCTTGGTAAATCTCTTCTGCACTTTTTCCAACGCTTCCACATCTTTCCTGTAATGAGGCGACCAGAACGGGACACAATACTCCAGATGTGGCCAAACCAGGCTTTTGTATAGCCGGAGCATAACTTCACGGCTCTTGAACTCAATCCCTCTATTAATGAAAGCTAACCCGCCATACGTCTTCTTAACAACTCTATCCACCTGGGTGGCAGCTTTCAGGGAACTGTGGACATGAACCCCAAGATCCCTCTGCTCCTCCACACTGCCAAGAATCTTTCTGTTAACCCTGTATTCTGCATTCTAGTTGTCCTTCCAAAATGAATCACCTCATGCTTTTCGGGGTTAAACTCCTTCTGCCATTTCTCAGCCCAGCTCTGCACCCTATCAATGTCCCTTTGTAACCTAGAACAGCCCTCCGCACTATCCACAACTCGACCCACCTTCGTATTGTCCTCCATTTCACTTCCTGCTGTTCCTCCCGAAACGTCAAGCTTTCCTGCTCCTATGATGCTGCTCGGCCTGCTGTGTTCATCCAGCCCCACACCGTGTTATCTCAGATTTCAGTGAAGACCTCCTTTAAGAAATATAAGCATCACACACTTTTCTTCGTTGAGGTAGGGGAATTGTCCCTGATTCATTCTCCCTGCTACATGGGAACTACAGTGTCTATGACCAGGAGCCAGACTCCTTTGAGTCAAAACGAAGACTGTCACCATGTGCCGTATCATTCCCTGCAGACTTATCCATTTTAAATTGGAAGTTCAAACCTCCACTAATGCTTAAGCATGAATCGATGAGGAGAGGTGATGGCATAGTGGTGTTGTCACTGGATTGCTAATTCATCTTATGTTCTGGTATTCAGGGTTCAAATCCCATTACAGCAGAGGGTAGAATTTGATTTAAATAGAAATCCGTAATTAACTATGATGACTGTGAAGCTTTTCTAATTGTCATAAAAACCACCCATTTGGTTCACAAGTGTCCTGCTGAAAACTGTCATCCTTACCTGCTGTGGCCCATATGTCACTCCAGACCCACAGCATTGTGATTTATAGGTGGCCTCGCAATCCATTCTGTTGTATCAACTATGAAAACACCTCAAAAAGAAAATGAAATCAAGTGGACCACTGGCATCAATGAAAACACCAGAAAAAGCAGTGGCAAATTCAGCCCTGTCATCCTTACCGACACCTGGGGATTAGTGGGATTTGGGGGAGCTGTCTCCTAAACTAGCTACCCTAGTCAGTCATACTTACAGAATCATTCCTTACACACAATGTCCCAGAAAGCAGCTTCCCCATCTCTGTGTAATCCAATTTGCAGAAAATACCAAACCAGGTGGCAGGGTAGTAGGGGTACACAGTTGCTATAACATTGACTCTAGACCCCGTGACATCTTATGACATTACATCACATATGGCTAAGGAAATAGTGGGCATCGATAAGACAATGTGGGCCACCCACAGCAGCAGCATTGTACTCCAGCATAATCTGCTACCTCATGACCCAGCAAATTCCCTATTATACCATTATCATCTCACCCGGAGCTGAATCCTGCTTCCACAAAGCGTGGATGAAACTAAGAGCAGCATCAGGCAACTTAAAAGTGAGGTATCAACCTGATGAAGCTACAAAAAAGGACAGCTTGCATGTCAAAACAGCAATTAATAGACAGGGTTAACCAATTCCATAACCAATTGATCAGATCTAAACTTTGCAGTCCAGCCACATATAATCATGAATTATGGTGTACAATTAAGTAATTCATGGGAGGAATTGGCTCCGCAAATATCCTCATCTTCAATGATGATGGAACCCAGTGCAAAAGACAAGGCTGAAGCATTCAAAACAATTTTTAACCAGAAGTGCCGAGAGGGTAATTCATCTCAGCCAACTCCAGATGCTAATTCAGTTCACTCCACGTGATATCGAGAAATGGCTGAAGGCGTTGGATACCAAAAATGTTATGGGCCCTGACAATATTCCAACAAAAGTACTGAAGACACGTGAACCAGAACTTGCAGCATCCTTAGCTAAACTGCTCCAGTACAGCTACAACAGTGACATCTACCAGACAATGTGGAAAATTATCCAATATGTCCAGTAGACAAAAAGCAAGAAAAATCCAACCAAGCCAATTACTGCCTAATTAGTTTACTCTCGGTTGTCAGTAAGGTGATGGAAAGTCATCAACAGGGGAAGTAGCAAGTGACATTAGCACCACACAACTGCCAAGTAATGACCATCTCCGACGAGGGAGAATCTAACCATTATGGTTTGACATTCAATGACATCACTACAGCTAAATCCCCTGCTTTCAATATCCTCGGGACAATGTTCCTTTAAGCTGCTTGGAGATCCCATGTCCACCGATCAGGTACATTGACTTCCATATGCAAAGATCACTGCCTTACAAGGATCTTGGAGGTCTGCAAAAGGAAAAGGAAAAAAATGGGGAGAATGTAGCCTGGAGGTTGCCATTGACCAGAAACTGAACTGGACTAACCATATAAATATTGTGGCTCCAAGATGCTGAAAACACTCACCTCTTGACTCCCCAGAGCCTGTCCACCACTTACAACGCACAAGTCAAGACCGTGATGGAATACTGCCCACTTCCTGGATGAGTAAAACTCCAAATCGAAAAGCTTGACACCATCCAAAACGAAGCAGCCTGCTCAATTGGCACCACATCCATAAACATTTAGTCTTTATACCACCAATACTCAGAGGCAGCAGTGTGTACCAAGTACAAGATGCATTCCATTACCAAGGCTCCATTGACAGCACCTTCTAAAACCATGACTGTAGTGATTGGAACAAAGTCAGCCAGGTGGATTTCACGGAATATGAGTTCCCTGTTTGGGGCTGTTAACCTGGTCCAATCAGGGAGTCCTGACTGACAGATATAAACAGGAGTGCCAGCGTTTCTGTTGACTGTAGGAGCCAGTTCTGAGCTAGCTGGGTCTGTGTCATGTGCTGTGCAAGTGTAAATAAACGGTGGCTTAGTGATGGAATACCAGCCTTTGTGGAGTTATTTCAATGACCACTGCCATCTAGAAGGACAAGGGCAGCAGATACAGAAGACCACCACCACCTGCAAGATCCCCTTCAAGAAATTCACCATTCAGATTTGGAAATGTATCACCATTCCTTCAGTGTCATTGGGTCAAAATACTGGCCCTCCCTCCCTATAAGTATTGTGGGTCTACCTACACCACTCATTATAATACTACAGTTTGATAGTATTGCTGTTTTGTCTGCAGCAGTCCAAAAAGGCAGCTCATTACCACCTTCTTAAAGGCAACTAGGGGTGGATGATAAATACTGGCCCAGCCAATGTCGGCCACATTTAAAAAATACTCTTAAATACTACTATTGTAGGGGACCTTTTTGCTTTCAAATGTATCTGTGCAGGATTAAGAGAGGGCATTAACTGGTATATTCAAGTCAAAATGACAATGCCGTGTTTTTTTCCTCTACTATTGTAATTGTTTAATTGCATAGTTCCTGATGAGTGTATTTTTTTGAAATACATTTCTATAGAACTAATTTAAATTTAAACCTTGGACATTTCATCAATCATAAACTTAGCAGTGGCTGCATATTGCCTTTCTGCTGATTTTGAGGAATACCTTCCCGCCAGTCTTTCCAAGGATCCTAATTATAGTTTGTACTTATATTTATGGTGATATCCGTGTTAGAAATTTAGATCAGAATTGAAACTCATGAGTAAAACTGCTATTTCTGGAGGATTAGCTAAAACTCATCTGGAGACTGAGTGGTGTATGAAATTAAACCCAGTTTTGGCAGCTGAAAAAAATAGAGACAAACCATAATGCAATGGTCTGAACCACTGTAGGGTTGCCACTCAGAGTTAAACAATTCCAGGAGGTTTTTTTGCTGACCTTGATGACCTTTGACTGGGCATGTCCAAAACCATTTACAATAAAGCAATTATTGTGATTTTAACGTGGGTGAGGGTTGTATGGAGTGTGCGTATTCCAATAATGCCAATGTTTAAAAATAGAAAAAAACAACACACAAAAGGGATCTGATGGAAAGATTTGTACGTTTCTAGGCCTCGAACCTTCAGTTTCTTGATTTTCTTTCAGCAGCAGCAGCAGCAGGGACGTGACTGAGCCATGTGTAAAATCTTTCTCAGCTGGATCCTCAGTTTTCCAGATGGGCAGACATGTAGGCAGATAAAAAGCCGGAAACGACAGCAACATAGTAACATTCCTGAGCCTGCTGCACGTGTGTCCCATAGCCACCATGGCTACAATCACACTGCACTTGCATGGAGTGCTGCCTGTGCATGCAAACACAGTTAAATAGATGGTAACAAGGTGTAGAGCTGGATGAACACAGCAGGCCAAGCTGCAGAGAGGAGCAGGAAAGCTGACGTTTCGGGTCTGGGTTCTTCTGAAGAAAGGTCCAGACCTGAAACGTCAGCTTTCCTGCTCCTCTGATGCTGCTTTGCCTACTGTGTTCATCCAGCTCTACACCTTGTTATCTCAGATTCTCCAGCATCGGCAGTTTCTATTATCTCTAAATAGATGGTAATCTGCTGTGAAAGTAGATTTACAAAATGAAATCACAGAATGATTGTTTCAGAATCTTCTGCGTTGCTTCTAACACCCATCCGGAGATTGATGATGACTCTGGAAGGGTTGACTACTGTACATACAAAGTGCAGAAATCAAGTTATTTTATGTGATTTGAAAGATACACACAAAACACAACTTTAAACTACGCTTTTAATTCAGTGCTTCCTAAGCTATTTTCCAGGGTAACCCCTTTTTAATTCTTGAAAATTGATGTGATCCCCAGTAAAGACAAAACCGCAATGAGGCAACATTAAAAAAATTCAGTAAAGTCAGTACATTATCATTAAACAAGACATAATTTGTTGAAGATTTTCATCTTGCACTCATCAGCACAACTCAGAATCGTCCTGATGAGTGTAAGACGAAAATCTTCAAAATGTCTTTTTCCAAAAATATTTAAGCTCTGCACTACCAAAGTATTACAATCATTAAAAATTCACATAGATCAACATATGATGCATCATCAGAACGTGAAAATCATGGATAGTGAAATTTGGCCATTGTATTGTGAATAGTAAAATTTGGTTCCTCGAAAACAGTGAATCCTGCTGTGTGAAAGGAAACCTTGAGAGGGCAGCATATGTTTATCCAGAATGCATGCTATTCTTTTACAGGAAACTTAATTTATATGGATACAGTTCTCTTATGTAGCCTCCTCATCCAGTATGTGAAATGTATTTTCGGTGCTTTTCAAAGTGTGCTGAACATTTACCAAGATAATTCTGCTACAATTTACTTACAACTACTTGCATTTATATGGTACATTTAATGTGGTAAAATATCCATGTGAGTGTTTTCCAAAAACATGAGCCATAAAGATATTAGGAGAGGCTCGGTCAAAGAGGTGGGTTTTAAGGAGCATCTTAAAAGAGTAGAGATGCTGAAAACTTTTTGGAGGTAATTCCAGTGTTAACAGCCTAGGCAACTGAAGGAACAGTGACATTAGTGGATTGAAGAAAATTGACAATGCAGGAGAGGTCAGAATTGCAGGAGCAAAGGATCCTCAAAGATTTGTTTGGTTGGAGGATAGCAGAGAATCAGTAAAGGTGGGAGGATGGTGGGCAAGGAGGGATTTGAGAATAAGAATGAAAATTCTACCATCAACATACTGCCAGACTAGATGCCAGTTTAGGTCAATGAGCATGAGTGTAACTAGAGAATGGAATTATGCAAGTTAAGGTATGGTTAGCAGAGTACTGGATGAGCTCAAATTTACAGGTGCAAAGATTGCAGTAGCTGTGGATAGTGAGATAGTGGTAAGGGAGTAGTTGGTAGGGGGAGTAGACAGGCACATTTTCAGCCATAGACTTGATTCCAGGATGGTATGTTGATTCCCGAGTGCCAGGAATAATGATGTCAGGGATGGGCGCAGAGCATTCTTAAGGGGGAGGATGAATGACCAGAGCGCTTGGTTAATGTTGGGACCAGTGACATAAGAAGAAAGAGAAATGAAGTCCTACCAGCAGACTTTAAGGAGTTGGGTAGGAAATAACAAAGCAGGACTTCAAATATAGTAATCTCCCCCCGATTACCCCCAGTGGCAAATGGTGATGAGTATTGAAAAGAAAAATAAAACATATGAATGCATGGCTGGAGAGATGGAACAAGAAGGAGGGCTTTAGATTCCTGAGGCATTTGGACTATATTTGACCTGTACAAATTGAATGGGTTATACCTGAATAGAAAAATGTTACCAAAATTCTTGTAGTGAGGTTTGCTACTGCTATTGGGGCGGAATTAAACTGAATTATTGGGAGATGAGATCCTGATGAATAATTAAGAGAGGAAAGAAGCTGAGATGGAATTAGAATTAAAACATTCCTAAGTCTGGAAGGCAGAAGAAGCATAGGCCAAGTAAGGAAGAAATGAGTTCAGGAAGATTAAATGGAATTAAATGCAAGGAGCTTGACGAATAAGATAGACAAACTGATAGATATGTGGGAGTATGATATCATAGCTATGACCGAGACTTGGCTGAAGGATGGGCAAAATTGGCAGCTTTACATTCCAGTTTACAGGGTGTTCAGATCAGATTGAGAGAGGACAGTAGAGAAAGAACATGAGAACATAAGAACTAGGAGCAGGAGTAGGCCATCTGGCCCCTCAAGCCTGCCCTGCCATTTAATAAGATCATGGCTGATCTTTGAGACTCAGCTCCACTTACCCGCCATAACCCTTAATTCCTTTACTGGTCAAAAATTTATTTAGTCTTGCCTTAAAAACATTCAGTGAGGTAGCTTCAACCACTTCACTGGGCAGGGAATTCCACAGATTCACAACTCTTTGTCCTACCTCAGTCCTGCACCTGCTTCCCTTTATTTTTAGGTGATGCCCTGTAGTCCTAGTTTCACCTGCTAGCGGAAACAACCTCCCTGCCTCCACTTTATCTATTCCCTTCATAATCTTATATGTTTCTATAAGATCTCCCCTCATTCTTCTGAATTCCAATGAGTATAAGCCCAGTCTACTCAGTCTGTCCTCATAATCCAACCCTCTCAACTCTGGAATCAACCGAGTGAATCTCCTCTGCACCTCCTCCAGTGCTAGTATATCTCTTCTCGAGTAAGGAGACCAAAACTGCAAACAGTATTCCAGGTGTGGCCTCACCAGGACTCTATACAGCTGCAGCATAGCCTCCCTGTTTTTAAACTCCATCCCTCGAGCAATGGCAAACAAAATTCCATTTGCCTTTTTAATCACCTGCTGCACCTGCAATCCCACCTTCAGCGATTCATGCACAAGGACACGCAAGTCCCTTTGAACAGCAGCATGCTGCATTTTTTTATCATTTAAAACATAGTCCATTTTGCTGTTATTCCTACCAAAATGGATGACCTCACACTTATCAGCATTGTACTCCATCTGCCAGACCTTTGCCCACTCACTTAGACCATCTATATCCCTCTGCAGACTTTCAGTGTCTTCTGCACACTTTGCTCTACCACTCACCTTAGTGTCATCTGCAAATTTTGACACACCACACTTAGTCCCCAACTCCAAATCATCTAGGGTCACAATATTGATCAAGGAATCAATTATAGCACTGAAGCAGAATGGCATCTTGGAAGGATTGTCAAATGTGGGCAGAGGTAGAGGCAAACATATTGTTAAGAACATAAGAACAAGGAATAGGCCTAAGCAATTCAGCCCCTCAAGCCCACTCTGCCATTTAATATGATCATGGCTGATCTTATCTTGGCCTCAACTCCACTTTCCTGCCCACTTTCCATAATCCATCAAATCATTATTAATTAAAACTGCAGATATCCTCTCCAAACTTACTCAATGTTCTGGCTTCCACCATATGCTAGGGTAATGAATTTCACAGATTCACAAACCTTTGAGAAGTAATTTCTCCTCATCTTTGCTACCCCCTATCCGAAAGCTATGACATCTTGTTCTAGAACACTCCAAAACGAGGAAAGGTCCTGTCAATGTCTGCTTTGTCAATCCCCTTTTGCAGTTTATATGCCTCCTCTCATTCTTCTAAACTCCAGACAGTATAGGCCTAAACTGCCCAATCTTTCTCCATAAGATATATCTGGAATAAATGTGGTGAACCTCCCCTGAACTGCCTCCAATACAACCATATCCCTCCTTATGTAAGGGGACCAAAATTGTAGGCAATATTCTCAGTCTGGTCTCATTAATGCCATGTACTAGGTGGAGCTCGGCAAGTACCATAGGTCCTTGTACAGTCACAGAAAAATGTAGATTTAAATACGTAATCAAATTTCAGAGGAGAGTAAGAATAATAAGGCAGTAACAGTAATAAGACAGGGGATATTAACTACCAGTTATTTAAGTCTGCTCCTGCCCCACAGAACTCATCTCTTCCTACCTTGACTCAGTCTTCTCTCCCCTGGTCCAGTCCCTGACCACATAGTTTTGTGATTCCTCTGACACTTTATGCCAGTTTCAAAATTTCCAGTTTGCAGGCTCCAGTCGCCTCCTCTTAACCATGGATGTGCAATCGCTTTACATGTCCATCCGCCACCAGGATGGACTTTGGGCTCTCCACTTCTTCCTGGAGCAAAGGCCTGAATTGTCCCTGTCCACCACCACCCTCCTCCTCTTGACGGAGCTCGTCCTCACCCTCGACAACTTCTGTTTTAACTCTTCTCATTTCCTTCAGGTCAGATGGGTGGCCGTGGGTACCCGCATGGGCCCTAGTTATACCTGTCTCTTTGTCGGGTACATGGAACATTGCTTGGTCCAGTCCTTTTCTGGCCCCCACCCACAACTCTTTCTTCAAAAATCGATGATATTATTGGTGCTGCTTCCCTCTCTCATCCAGAATTAGAAAAGTTCATCGATCTTGCTTCCTGTTTCCACCCTGCCCTCACTTTCACCTGGTCCATCTTGACTCCTCCCTTCCCTTCCTTGACATGTCTGTTGCCATTTCTGGGAGTAGACTGGCCACTAATATCCACTATAAACGCACCAACTCCCACAGCTACGTGGACAATACATTCCTTGCACCCTGCTTCCTGTAAAGACTCCATTCCATTCTCCCAGTTCCTCCGTCTCTGTCGAATATGTTCAGATGAGGTCAGCTTCACCCACAGAGTCTCCAAAATGCCCACCTTCTTCCTCAACTGAGGATTCCCTAGCACCACAGTCAACAGGGCCCTCAACTAGGTCCGACCCATCTCCTGTATTTCTGCTCACAACCCCTCTCTTCCCTCCCGCAACAGCGATAGGGTTCCCCTTGCCCTTACCTGCCATTCCACCAGCATCCACATCCAAAAGATCATCAGACACTATTTCTGCCATCTCCAGCGAGATGCCGCCACCACACATGTATTCCCCTCGGTTCCCTTGTCTGCTTTCTGCAAGCACCGTTCCCTCTGGTCCACTCTTCCTTCATCCCAATACCCCCCACAGCCCCAAGGCACCTTGCCCTGCAACTAGTGAAGGTGTAACTTCTGCCCATTTACCTCCTCCCTCCCCAGTATCCAAGGGCTCAAACATAGCTTGCAGGTGAAGCAACACTTCACTTGCATTTCCCAGAATCTAGTCTACTCCATTTGCTGCTCACAATGTGGTCTCCCCTGCATTGGGGAAATGAAGCGTAGACTGTGTGACCGCTTTGCAGAACATCTACATTCTACTCACTAAAAAGACCCTGAGCTATCTGTTGCCTGCCACTTTAATCCACCATCCTGTTCCCTGGCCAACATCTCTGTCTCAGGCTTGCTGCAATGTTCCAGTGAAGCTTAGCGCAAACTGGAAGAGCAACACATCATTTTCTGCTCAGGGATCCTGCAGCCCTCCGGACTCAATATCAAGTTCAATAACTTTAGGGTCTAAAATTTCCCATGTCCTAGCCCCTATCCCACCCACCAGGCCTTGTTATCACATAGTCTGCCATTACACACTTCATATTGTTAGTCAGTAACAGTCTGCATTACAGCTATTCACCCTCCTTGCCAGATCGTTATCAACTCCTTTGTCTATCCAACTGCTCTCTCTCTTTGGGCTCTATCCCCCACCTATCATTTACCCCCTAACACCACCCCCTCCCTATCTTCTGCATATAAACTGACATTCCTTAGCTACCATCGGTTTTGAGGAGGGTCACTGGACCCGAAACATTAAATCTGATTTTTTCTAATTAAACTAAAATATGATTGGGCCAAAGTGGATTGAGGCCAGATAATTGCAAATAAAACTTCATAAGATCAGGAAGGCATTCAACGAGGAAATAATTGAGAGTAAACTGAAAATATGTTCCCATAAAGACAAAGGAAGGGACCAACGTCGGAGTACTGTGGACATCAAGGAGCCGTTAAGGCTATGATTAAGAGAACAAACAGAAGCTTCTGGCAAATACCAAGTTCTCAACATGGCAGAGTCCCTAGAGTATAAAAAGTACTAGCGGGAATCATAGAATCTTACAGTGCAGATAGAAGCCTTTCAGCCCATTGAGGCTGCACTGACTCATATCTCCTGCAACCCCACGTCAACCATGCTAATCCACCTAGCCTGCACATCCCTGGATACTACAGCGCATTTTTTTTTGTGTGTGGCTATTTCAACTAACCTGCAACCTTTGGACTGTGGGAGGAAACTGGAGCACCCGATGGAAACCCGCGCAGACATGGGAAGAATGTGCAAACTGCCCACAGAGCAGAATCAAATCCATGTCCCTTTAGATGTGAGGCAGCTGTGCTAACCACTGAGCCACTGTCTGTGACGTGTTCCTTGTAATCCTGTTGATACTAGGGTCTTTATTCAGATATTCCATATCCAATGCACTTTTGTCCTTCTGCATTTATCCTAACTCTACTGAGCAGCTGGACCACTTATTGGTGGAGGCCTAACCAGCAGAATTCCTCAACAGCCATGGAATTGACCTGCAGAGGACAGAATCTGGTATCCACACTGCACCAATGTCCACTGTCCAACCTAACGCCAACATCTAGAATAGGAAACTGGGGGCTTGGTTTGACTTACCCATTAAGGACGTTAATAATCAACTTGTCTACATGCTGAAATTTTTAATCACTGAGAAAAATAATACCTAGATTTCTCAGAAGATTTTGATTTAAATAAAGTACAGCTGGAATAACCTTTGGAGGAGAAACTTCAAATATAGAAGTGTAGATTTGTTCTTAGTTCAGTTGCAAAGCATAACTCTGTGAATGTGTTGTACTATAAATATCTTGGAACAAGGGTATAAATACCTGAAACAACCACACCTACCACAGTGGTTACTGGGTGGAGTTATTCTTTCAATGTCGTGACGTTACTGCATTGGCAAAACAATGTGACATTTGTCACAAAGTGCTCTACAGATTAAGGTGTGTAGAGTTAGATGCAGGATTACACTGATCTGGGAACTATTTGAAAAACTATGAATCGTTTGAACACTTCTAATGTCATTGTATACTACCAGCTTTTAACTCTTAACAATTTGTTATTCTGAATATTTCAAACGTATGTTTACTTTATTTACCTAGCTGATGTTCAGCGAGAATTCATGTGTTGTTTATGGGAAAAGTGAAGAATAGTAAACATCAGGAAGTGGTGAAATTACAAAAAGTAAACCATCAATTATCAAAGGCAGTAAACCCTATGAGTGCATTAGATTATGAGTGACTTGTGTTTGATAGACTGATCCAATTGGTAGTGCAACAAGAAGGAGTCCAATAGTCTTGAGCATTTAATCTGTGATTACAGGATCCTCATTGACAATGCCGGTTTGACACAGTGTAATTTTTTGGCCTTTCACTGCCTCTCAACAATGATATGTATGGTGGGAGATTCAATGAACAAGCAGAAGTAGAAATTCATGATCAATACAATTTGTGAAAATAGGCATAGAAATACTTCCAGGAATTCCTGAATTATTTTTAAAGTCGCCCCCATCCCACTTCAATGTAGAATTAGAAACAGAAAGTGCTGGAGTAAAACAGCGCGTCTGGCAGCATCTAATGGAGAGAGAGATTTCGATTCCATTGAATTCTTTAGAACTGGAGATTTCCCACAGAATGTAGAGTTTCAAGAGGATGATTACATTGTTTAAGAGCTAGTGTCTTCACTCAGGTTGATTTTTTTTGTCAGTCAATCATTGCCCCTTTAATTATGGTGGCCAGATGTCTTGGTTTTACCAGTTTAGTTCCAGATTTTAATTAAATGTGCCAGCAACATGCTTAAAATAGCTCAAATGTCCCAGTTCATTGCTTTTCCCTTTTTATGTGAACCAAACAAGAGATTTCACTCAGCATTTCACCTTTTCACACAAGAACAACATTTTTTCAACTTCTCTCCCTTCTCATTTACTTTCAGGTTCAGCTACTGTCAGCACACCCAAAAAATTCAGTTATGAGTATAGATTGAAGAAGTTGGGACCATTTGCCCGAGAGGAAAGAAGGCTAAAAGAAGATCTGTCAGAGGTTTTCAAAATCATGAAAGAGTAGATGGAAGCTGTCCCTGCTTATAAAAGAATCAAAAACCAGAGGGCACAGATTTAAAATGATTTGCAAATAGAGCAAATATGATGCGAGAAAAAATCTTTTTCACACAGTTAGGGTAAGGAATGCATTGCCTGGAAGTATGGTGGAGGCTGTTCCAATTGAGGCTTTCAAGAAGATATCAGATTATTATTTGGATAGAAACAAAGTGCAAGTGTTTGAAGGGAAAGCAGGAAATGGCAGCAGGTAATGATGGTCATTTGAAGAGCTGAAAATAACTGATGGAGACAATGAGCTTAATAATTTCCATCCATGCTTTAACATCTGTTATTCTGTGGAAAAAACCTTTCTGCTACACCCAGTAAATCAAACTGCCACTTAATCACTGGCCAGTAAACAACTGTGCTGGCATGCCTTGACGTGCTGAAATCCTTCTCACCAACATCCAGACCTGGCACTGAGAGCAAATTTTATTCCCTCAGAATGGACTGGTTCTCACTGGCGAAGGGTCTAGGCCCGAAACGTCAAGTTTTCCTGCTCCTATGATGCTGCTTGACCTACTGTGTTCATCCAGCCCCACGCTTGTTATCTCGGATTCTCCAGCATCTGCAGTACCTTTTATCTCTGCAACCTTTTACTTCCCTGGTTGGTTTGCCTTTCAGTGCCCCGATTAGCCATTCTGTTAGAACATTCCTCCTGGCCAATTATGGATTCAGTGGACAACTGACTTTTGTTTCAATGGCATTTCTGCCTCTTTTTGTTCATCACAAAATCCCAGAATCCTGGATTCCATTCTAACATTAGTGTACAATACACAATGGTAAGATGATGCTCTATTTAAAACTTTAATGTATTTTAATTTGAATGCTGTATTCAAACAATAGGCTTTCTCAACTAGAAGCTGGGTTTTAAAGCAAATTTGCAAGTATGGCAGATTTTGTTTAGCAGAAAAGCTGTAGTGATTGGAATGAGTGCCAGGTGGATCTCATTGGCAATGAGATCCTTTCTTGGAGTTGTTAACCTGGGCTAATCAGGGAGCTCTGGCTGACAGATATAAACAAGTGATTCAGAGTGTGCTGATTCAAGGGATTAGCTTTGAGCTGGCTGGTGAGAGCCCGTGTACTCTGCATGTGTAAATAAAGGGTGATTTGGTGACGGGATATCAGCCTCTCTGCAGTTATTTTGAAAGCACTGATCTTTCAGTATGCAATTTAGTTAAACATGATGGCTCAAAACAAAACTTGCCTACCACTCGAGAGAGACAGTCTGGACAAATACTAACTCTGCATGAGGTGACTGAGGTCCACGAGTACTTCGAGAAGATTAAAACACCTGGTAGCGTTGCTTTACTGGCTGAGCTATATTCAACTCTGAGAGAGAGAATCAGCTAGAAACTTCTGGAGGTATATGAGAGTATGCTCTGGCTGGTGGCATTGCAAATCCATGAGGAAAGGCATCATCACTTCCCAGCAGATGGGAAGCAGGGAGAAATTAGAAATTGGTGATCAGTAAAACTGCAAAATTCTGTCCAAGGTCATCGCCAACTGGGTCAGACCCAGTTTTTCGGGTATCCGTTGTCCTTGAACACCTGGAAGAGGTATTCTTCTTCTTCTCGGCATAGCTCTGTGCTGCTGCAATGTGTTGTTGCCCGTTTAAATAATGTTCTCACGCAGCTTCGTTTGTGTGGGTTAGGATGGTTGCTGTTGAAGTTCAGTACTTGGTCAGTGTGTGTGGCTTTCCTGTGTACCTTCGTTAGAAATTCCCCATTTGTCCTGCGCTCTACCAAGACGTCCAGGAATGGGAGCTGTTTGTTCTTCTCCTCTGTGGTGAATTTGATTCCGGTGAGGGTGTTGTTTATTAGCTTGTATGTCTCCTCCAGTTTGGTCCATTTAATGATGACAAAGGTGTCGTCTATGTAGCGTATCCATAGTTTTGGTTGGATTAGCTGAAGGGCTGTACTTTCCAGACTTTGCATCACCGCCTCGGCTATTAGTCTGGAGATAGGTGATCCCATGGCTGTCCCGTTGATCTGTTCGTATACTCGGCCGTTGAAAGTGATGTTGGTGGTGAGGCATAGGTCCAGTAGCTTCAGCATGTTGTCTGTGGAGATGGTTTCACTGGGGTCTTGTTCTTGTTCTATTAGTACTGTCATTGTTTCCCTTGCTAGTGGTATGTCTGTTGGGGGCAGTGACGTCAAACGATATCATGGTCTCATTGTCATCTATCCTTATGTCTTTGATAGAATTGAGGAACTCTTGGGCTGAGTGGATTGAGTGGGATGATTTGTTGACGAGGTGCCTTAGTCTCCTTTATAGTTCCTTGGCTAATCTATGTGATGGCGTGCCTGGTAGGGAGACTGTGAGTCTAAAGGGTTCTTCCGGTTTGTGTACTTTTGGGAGGCCATAGAGTCAGGGTATGTTGGTTTCTTCGGGTTTCATTTTTAAAAAGTCTGTTTTGTTGATCTGTTTGAGTCTTTTTAGCGTGTTGAGCAAAGCAGAGACCCGGAACAAGCCATCAACATCAGCCAACAGACCACAAGAGCTAGGAAAAGACAGACCTTCAGGTCTAGGGAATTCCTAATGAAGGTACACAGGAAAGCCACGCACACTGACCAAGTACTGAACTTCAACAGCAATCATAATAACACACACAAACGAAGCTGCGTGAGAACATTATTTAAACGGGCAATAGCACACTGCAGCAGCACAGAGCTACGCCGAGAAGAAGAAGAATACCTCTTCCAGGTGTTCAAGGACAACGGATACCCGAAAAACTGGGTCAGAAGATGTCTACTAAACGAACAACACCAGGAAAACACTACACGCCCCAACACACTCATCACGCTACCTTACATCAGGAACACATCGGAACTAACCACAAGACCCCTACGACCATTGGGCATCAGAATAGCGCACAAACCCTCATCAATCCTACGACAATTGCTCACCCGAACCAAAGTCCCACTACCCACTATGAACAGGACCGGTGTCATATACAAGATTCCCTGCAGTGACTGTGACAAACACTACATCGGACAAACAGGAAGGAAATTAACAACAAGGGTACACGAACATCAATTGGCTACAAAAAGACACGACTAATACTCACTCATCTCTAAGCACATGGAAAAGGAGAACCACCAACGCGATTGGGATAACTCCAAGATCCTCGGACAAGCAAAGCAGGGACAAGCACGGGAGTTTCTAGAAGCCTGGTACTCCACGAAGAAAGCCATCAACAAACACATAGAACTCGACCCCATATATATTCCATTGCGAAGGAAAACCAGAAGTGAGGTAATCCAGCTCAACGGACGCCAGAGTTTAAATAATAGGCGGGAAAACACAACGGCGCTTCATCGGAGGCTGCACTGATGATGTTACCCAGCAGGGTAATGAAACGTCTGCAGAACAACGAATCAACTCGGCGAGCCAACCAGCCACAACATCCACAACTCGAGCTACAAATCTACTCTAAAACCTTAGAGAACCCTCTCATTATTTTACAAACTTCTATCAGGTCACTTGTCAACCTCCTATGCTCCAGTGAAAAATGTCCCAGTCTATCCAGCCTTTCCATATAACTCAAACTTTCCATATCCGGTAACATCCTAGTAAATCTCTTCTGGACCGTCTCCAGCTTGATAATATCCTTTCTATAACTGGACCAGAACTGGACACAGTATTCCAGAATGTTCTGTACAACCTCAACATAATGTCCCAACTCCTGTACTCAAAGGACTGAGCAATGAAGGCGAGCGTGCCGAGCGCCTTTTTAACCATCTTGTCTATATGTGATGCAAACTTTAAAGAATTATGTGCACCCCTAAGTCCCTTTGTTCACTACCCAAGGCCCTACCATTAATTGTATAAGTCCTATCCTTGTTTGTTGTACCAAAATGCAATTCCTCGCATTTAGCATCTGACATTTTTCAGCCCATTGACCCATTTGATCAAGATCCCGTTGTAATCTTAGAAAATCTTCTTCACTGCCTAAATGCCACCAATTCTGGTGTCATCTGCAAACTTACCAACCATGCCTTCTATATTCTTATCCAAATCTTTGGTTTAAGTTAATGAGGTCTATAAAAAGCAACATATGTAAGTGAATAATGTAATTAATTAATTAAAACTCGTTAAAGATTGCAGTTGAGGTGATGTCTCGAGTCCAATAATGACTTCTTCAGAAGTTCTGCATTCAGAAGAAGTGTTGTATTGGACTTGAAACATGGACTATATTTCTGTCCCCACAGATGCTGGTGGACCTGCTGGCTTTTTCCAACATTTTCCATTTTTCGTTTCAGATTTCCAGCATCCATGATATTTTGCTTTAATTGGAAAAGTTACCTGTATTTGTTGTACCAGGAGGCAGTCCACCGTTTAGGGTGGCGTCTCCCCGTTTGGCTGCAGTGATCAGGGACAGGAAGGTTTGATTGTGAATGAGGCAGGTAACAGAGACAGAGGGTAGATGAATCAGCCTTTGTAAATGTCCAGTAGGTTTAGAATTCTCTTATACTGTTTGAGTGAAAGCAAGGGTTGTAGCATAGATGTAAAACAAAACTGACCATAGCACCATTGTAAAGAAAAACATTCAAGTGGGGGAACAAAGAATATAGTCATAAATGATGGAAAAGGGAGAAGGATTAACAGTATTCTCTGCAGCTAAGAGCCAGAACCTAGACAGCTATGTTGCTTGTGCAGTGCCAGGACATACGCTTAGAACTGGAAAAGAACGTGCAGTGGGGAGAATCCAGTGGTTATGGTTCATGTAGGTACTGTTGAAGGAGGAAAGAGGTTCTGCATAGAGAATGTGAGGCACTAGGCACTAATCTTTGGATTATAACCTGAGTTGTGTACAAATTGGCGTAGGATACATAAAATTAGAGATGAATTCATGGCTCAAAGCCTTGTATGGAAAAGTGGGTTCCAGTTCACAGGCCACGGCAATGGTGGGGAAAATAGAGGTTCTACTGTTGGGATGCTCTACACCTGAACTATGCTGAACCACTGTTCTGGTGAACCACGTGATTAGGGGAATTGAGAGGGTTTTAAATTAAATAGCAGGGGTGAGCGTTCAAACAGAGAAAGATGTTGTCTTTCAAAGAATAGGAACAACGTAAGAGAGAAACAAAGTAATATGGGAAATGAGGGTCAAACATGGCAGGAAGAAGCCAAGAGAAAAATCCTAAGAATGATGAAAACTAGACATTTCAAAGATAACAAAAAGACAAAACTAAAGGCTCTATATCTGAATACACGCAGCATTTATAAAGTTTAAAAGAAGAGCACACATTGAAGTAAATAATTATGATCTTATAGCCATTACAGAGACATGGCTTCAGAATGACAAGGACTGGGCCCTGAATATTGACATCAGAGAATTAGAAAGCTAGGTAAAGCTGGAGGGGTATCAATATTAATTGAGCGTGGCATTTGTGCAGTAGTTAGGTTCAGGACATCAAGATATTTGTATAGAGATAGGAAATAGTAGAGAAAAGAAGTCGTCGGTATGAGTGGTCTACAAGCCCTTAACAGTGACTACAATATAGGACTAAGTATACAAGGAGAAATATTGGGTGCTTGTGATAAAAGGATGGCAATAATCATGGGTAACTTTAATCTACATATTAACTGGAAAAGTCAGATTAGCAGTGATAGCCTGGATGAGGAGTTCATAGACTACTTTTGAGATAGTTTTCTTTAGAGCAATACATTTTGGAACTGACTAGAGAACAGGTTATATTACACTTGGTAAGTGTACTGAGACAAGATTGAATCATGGTCTTAGAGTTAAGACATGCCGAGAAAGCAGTGACTACAATATGAATAAATTTTACATCCAATCTGGAAAAGGGCAGATTGGGTCTAAGTCCAGTATTTTAAACTTAAAGAAAGGCAAGTACATGGATATGATGGCTGAGGTAGGTAGAGTGAACTAGCACATGAGGCCAGGGAACAGATCAATAATGACACAGTAGCAGACATTTAAGGGCATATTTCAGAATACTCAGAACAGTATATTTCTACACAAGAACAACTTTAAAGAGAGAACACACCATCCTGGTTAACTAAAGTAGTAGGGAAAACTTCAGGAAGAAGTATATAATTGTGCAAGGATGAGCGGCAGGTCAAATGATTGGTCAGTATATAAAGAATGGCAGAAAATCCCTGAAAGGTCAATCAGGAGGAAGAAATTAGAGGACAATAGAAAGTCAGCTAGGAATGTTAATGAAGCAAGAGTTTCTATTGGTATTTAAAAAGGAAAGCAGTTGGCAAAGTGAATGTTGGTCCTCTAGAGTGTGTAAATGAAAAGTTAATAGTAGATAATAAGAAAATAGTGGATGAAATAAACAAATATTTTGCTTCTGTCTTCACTGTAAAGAATTCGAATGCATTCCAGTAATAGCTGTAAATTAAGAGGTAGAAGGGTGAGAGGAACTTAGTAAATTACGATCATAAGGGAAGTGTTGCTAAACAAATTGACAGAGCTGCTGACATGTATCTGGGTCCAGATGGATTTCATCAGAGTGTCTTAAAAGAGGTTGCTAATGAGGTAATGAATGCGTTGGTGTTAATTTTCCAAACTACCCTAGATTCAGGAAAGTCAGTTTAATCTTTTGACTGGCAAACAGTTAATATAACCCATCTACGTGGAGGTACAGGTAATGTTGAGGAAGCAGGAAGCCTGCAGAGGATTTGGATTGGATAGGAGAGTGGGCAAAGAAATGGCAGATGGAATACAATCTGGGAAAGTGTGAGGTTATGCACTTTGGTAGAAGGAATAGAGGCGTAGACTATTTTCTAAATAGGGAACTTCAGAAATCTGAAGCACAAAGGGACTTAGGAGCCCGAGTTCAGGATTCTGTTATGGTCAACATGAAGGTTCAGTTGGCAGTTAGGAACTCCTTTTCTAAGGAAAGATATGCTGGCCTTGGAGGGAGCCTAGAGGAGGTTCACAAGAATGATCCTGGGAATGAAAGGCTTATCATATGAGGAGTAGCTAAGGACTTTGGGTGTGTATTTGACAGAGTTTAGAGTACGAGGGGGGAATTTGAAACTTACTGAATACTGAGAGGCCTGAATAGAATGGACACGTAGAGGATGTTTTCACTAGTAGGAGAGACCAAGACCTGACAGCACAGCCTCAGAGTGAAGGGATGACCCTTTAGAACTGAAATGATGTGGAATTTCTTCAGCCAGAGGGTCGTGAATCTGTGGAACCCATTGCTGCAGAAGGCTATGGAGGCCAAGTCATTGAGTGTCCTTAAGACAGATAGGTAGGTTCTCGATTAGTAAGGGGATCAAGGGTTACCGGGGTTGAGAAACATAGCAGCCATAATTGAATTGTGGAGCAGAATCGATGGGCTGTACAGCCTAATTCTGCTGATTTATCTTACATTCTATTCAGGAAAGGAGAGAGGTAGAAAACAGACTATAGGCCAGTTAGCTTGATATCTGTTCTGGGGAGGGTGTTAGAACCAATCATAGTGGATTAAAAGAACCTGTAGACATTCCACATATGAGTTCCCAGGGAGCATTTGGTAAAATACTACCTCAAAGGGTAGTATGGAAAATAAAAGCTCATGGTGTAGGGGTAACATTTTAGCCTGGTTAGATGTTTTGCCTGCTGGCTGAAAACAGAGTATGCATAAAAAGGTCTTTGTCTGAATGGCAGGATGTCAAGAATGGAGTCTGAAATAGGTCTGCGTTGGTGCTTCAGCCTTTTACACTTTACATCCATGACTTAGATGAGGAAGCATGGTAACTACTTCATAGACAGCATCAAGACAGGTAGAAAAGTCTGTTGTGAAGAGGATATGATGAAGTTGCAGAAAGAAATAGATAGGTTAGGTGAGTGGCAAACATCTTGCAGCTGAAGCATCGTGGGGAAATTGATTATTTTAGCAGGAAAAATGAAAAGACAGAGTAAAATGGAAAGTGAATGCAGAATTCTGAGGTATAGAGGGGATTTAGTTAAGTGTTCTGGCACATAAGACAAAAGTTAATATTCAGGTGCAGCACGTTATTAAATAGGCTAAAGAGAATGTTTCCTTTGTTATGAGAGGAATTGAACACAAAATTAAGGATGTTATACTTGTCATAAGATGCTGAATGGTTTTGACTAGGTGGACGTAGGAAGGATGTTTCTTTTTGTGGGTGAGCCCAGAACCAGGGACCCCCATTTCAGGACAGAGATGAGGAGAATTTTTTTCTTCGAGCATTGTACAACTTTGGAGTCACTGAAACTTTTTGTTAAATAAATTGACTCCTATTGTTTGTGGCAAACATCAAGTTTATTTATTGAATTTCAGGTTGAGTACATACAACCGGAAGTTGTAGAAATTTATCAACGTCATAATATTTACGGACAGAATGTTAACAAAATACCACCTAAATAGCCTAGAGTTTTTGTGTGTCTTTTGATATGAGAAATACCCATTTTTCAACATTTAAAAATGACTTTCTCTGCCTCAAAAACGAGTGGAGGTAATTGAATAATTTTAAGAGAGAGGTGGATGATTCTTGACAGGCAGAAGAATCGAGGATTAATGGAGGTAGATGAAAATGCGGAATTTGAAACACAAACAGGTCAACCATAATCCAGTTGAATGGTGGAGCAGGCTAGAGGGCCAAATAGAATGCCTCAGCCCCTATTTTGTACGTTCATAGAATAAAAAGTTTTATCAACCAACTTTCTTTAAGTCAAGCATAGAAAAAAGCATACGAATGACCATGTCAAAAGATGAGGGTCAACTTGATTGAAGTTTACAAAATTATTGCAGGCATGTATAAAATGGATAGTCAAAGTCTTTTTCCCAAGGTAGAAATGTAAATTATTAGAGGACATAGGTTAAAGGTAAAAGGAGATATGAGAGGAAACCTTTTAAATAGAGGGTGATAATTGCCTTGAATGCACTGCTAGGGGAGGTTGTGTAGCCAAATGGCCTACTGTCCTAATTTCTATGTTTCTAATAACCTCAGTATAAAAATCCTCTAAGTAAGAATGATAATTACTATATATTAATTTTATGTTCAATTTGAGGGTGAGAAATTTGAGACTGAAAGTAGTTTTTAAGCGTAATAAAAGCAGTTGCAAGGATATGAAAATAGTTGGCTAAAGTGGAATGAGAAAATAGGTTAAAAAGCATGACAGTAAAGAAGCATTGGCAGACGTTGAAGGAGATATTCCACAGAGGAAGAAAAGCTACATGAAGGATTCAAAATCCATGGCTAAGGAAGTTAAGAATGGTATCAAATTGAAATAAAATATTTACAATGTTGTAAAGATTGGCTCGAGGCCAGAAGATTGATTGACAACATATTAGAAAGAAGCAAAGGATCGCTAAAAAAGGAGAGAAAAAGGAGTATGAAAGAAAATCAGTGAGAAATATAAATGCTTCAACAAGTACATAAAGAGTGGCAAATGTGGGGTTTGGTCTTTTAGCGGGTGAGACTGCAAATTGTTAATGTAAAACAAGAAAATGGCAGTGACTTTGAACAAATATTTTTAATCTGTCTTCACAATAGAAGACATGAAAAAATTCCCAAGAATAACAGAACAACAGGCGGCAATAGGAAGAAAGGTACTTAAAACAATTGTATTCACTAGAGAAAAACAACTAAGGAAACTACTGAGACTAAAGGTTGACAAATCTCCTGTGTCTGGTCTGCCTGTGATTGTCTTAGGAAGTAGCTGCAGAGCTAGTGGATGCATTTATTATAACATTCCATAATTTCCTCGATTTTACAACGGTCTCAACAAATTGAAAAGCTACAAATGAAACACCGCTATACAAGAAAGGACAGAGACAGACAGCATGAAACCATGGGCTAGTTGGTCTTGCACTTGTCATTAGGAAAATGCTAGAAGATATTGTTAAGGAGGTAGTTACAGTATATTTAGAAAATCATAATATAATCAGGTAGAATTAACATTGTATTGTGAAAGGGAAATCATATATAACAAATTAAGTTATTTGAGGATGTAACAAGCATGGTAGATAAAAGGAAGGGTTGACTTTGTATATTTTGATTTCCAAAGGATGCTACATAAAAGCTTACTCATAGAATCCCTACAGTGTGGAAGCAGGGCCATTTGGCCCTTCGAGTACACGCTGACTGGACCCAACCCCTACCCCTGTAACCCAGCATTTCCCATGGCTAACCAACTAGCCTGCACATTTCTGGACACTGGGCAATTTAGCATGACCAGTCCACCGAACTTGCAGATCTTTGGACTGTGGGAGGAAACCAGAGCACCTGGAGGAAACCCTCACAGACATGAGGTGAATGTGCAAACTCCACACAGTCGCCGAAGGGTGGAATTGAACCAGGCTCCTGGCGCTGTGAGGTACCAGTGATAATCACTGAGCCACTGCGCTGCCTGAGATAAGGTTGAAGATGTTGAAGGTGATATATGAGTATGGTGAGAGAATTGATTAACTAACATAAACAGAGAGCCAGAATAAAAAAGTTAATTTCAGTTTGGCAAACTGTAACTAGTGCAGCAGCGATAGTGCTGATGCTTTAACTATCTACAAGCTCTAGTGTGACTCGGATGATAGGACTGAATGTTGTAGGTAGAATTCCTTTTGGTACAAAGATGGGGAGGAAAATAGAATAGAATTGTAATTTATTGTCACTTGTATTTATGAAAATAAAGTAAGAAGTGTATAAATTGCCATAATCCAGCACCATTTTAATTACAGAAATTACAAAAAGAAATCATTGAGATAAAGTTATGAGTAACATACATAGATTCTACAAATTGATATAAATGGGTTAAGAGATTTAGCCAAAAATGGGAGCTGGAGCAGAATGCAAGTGAAGTGTGAGGTTGTCTATTTTGGAGAAGAATAGAAAAGCAAAATATTATTTAAATGAAGAGTGACTGCAGAACGCTGCAGTGCAGAGGGATCAGGGAGTCCTCGTATACGAATCACAGAAGTTAGCATGCAGGAAGAACAAGAAGGAAAATGGAATGTTCATCTTTATTGTGAGGAAAATGGTATATAAAATTAAAAGAAGTCTTGTTACAACTGTACAGGAAATTCGTGAGATCAGTCCAAGAATATTGCATATAGTTTTGATCTCCTTGCATAAGGAACGATAGATATACTTGCTCTGGAAGCATTTCAGCGTAATTTCATGAGGCCGATTTCTGGACTGAAGGGATTGTTTATGAGGAAAGCTTCAGCAGCTTGGCTCAATGTCGTTTAGAGTTTCGGAGAATGAGAGATGCACTTACGTGTGAGAATCTGAGGGCCTCAACAGGGTTAAACCATTACCAGTCGTCTCTCTCTATGAGAGAGCAGCCCTTTGGTGTGGTAAGACTATGGTGACTTTATCCTTTTTTTCTGAGCAGAGTTTATAATTGCAGTGCAAGTTGTATTATTTTTGCAAGATAATAATTAGCTTGGATCTAACTGTAAATTGGGTCAATTTTATCACAAATGAAAGCACTGCTAACTAAACCATGACTAATTTTTAATGTTATCTTTTAAATGTGAATTTATTCTTTAGAAAAGTTTCATAAAATAAGAGTTAATTATTGTTTTAGTAGTGTTCAGCCTGAGTAGTCAATCATAACAAATTAATATTGCTGTGTTGCATGCTTGCCTTTAAACTTATGCTGTAAAATTATTGATGCAATGCTTAGATAAATTGTAGAATTTTGTGAGCAAATTGTCAACTCATCAAGTAATAAAATACTGAGATAATATTGGATATACAATGTATTTTGTAAAAAATCAAGTAATTCTTTGTTTGAAATCTGTTGGTTTGACTTACACATTCACTTCTAAAATAGTTGGGGGGTGTTGTGAATAACTGGTAGATATTAAACAGGGGTCATGGGAAGGAGGGGAGGTTGGAAATTAGGCTTAGTTTTAGAGAAGGAATAAAGATGTTTTTAAAGCCAGAATGTTTCTGAAGACATGGCAGTCTGTTGAAGGAGTGACCACTGAAACGGCAGGAGAATGGGTCAGGTACATGTTTGAGGGCTGATGAATGGATGCAGGAATATCAGACTGGAGATGATCTTGGAAGCAGAATGGAGAAGGCTTTTGAGAGACTGATGTGGAATTAAACTAAATTAAATCTAACAAACCATCTCTACAATGTAATTCAGCTTTCTCAAAATATATTCAATCATTTAAATCTTGGAAGTTCTTGCTAACTGTATACAAACAACATTACACTGAAATGGCTCATATAGTATATGAAGTAACCACACATAACAGGTATAACTTTTTAAAACTATAGCAGCATTGAACATAGGAAATACCCAGAGGAAGTCTGTCACGTCTGAAATAGAAAAAGAAAGGTTTAAATTTTGACTTGAAATAGTTTCTGCTTTTCAGTGCTTGCATATAGTCTCCTGGAGACTATAAGGCCTAACCTTATATCAATAGAAAATGTCCATAAGGGAGTAGATCATTGCAAATGTAAATCACAGTCATTGTCTGCAACTTATTTGTTTGGTGTTATGAAATTTAGCATTTAAGTGGTAGATAGCTTTAGTATGCTGACAGAAGAATTTGGAGATACTTATATAAAGTGTAATATTTATTGCTGTAACTGCGCTAATTTAGTTTTCCTTTTGTTGGAATAGAGAAGTGGCTGACAGATCGTTCCCAGATTGCATTTTTATGGTTCAGTCTTAGTGGTGAATTCAATGCAATTGTCATACGTCAAACCTGAGAGAAAGATTACCCATTCTCATGGGACACATTTTATTGTGTGAATTGGAAAGGTGAATAAGTGCTATTTGTTCAGTACTTTTAGAAAAGGCTGAAGGTTTTGGATGAATCATCAATGCAGCAGGTTGATAAGTCTCTAAGGGGTCCCAATTTTCTTTACCATTGGGATGTGCCCATACAGTGCAGAAAGTAACATTTTGTTTCTCCTGATGTACAATTTTCTAGACCACATTTTCTCATCTTCCAAAATTCCTGCTGAAAAATATTGTTCACTATGATGAAGTTATTAACTAAACTAGTAAAGGAGGTTTGAGTATTTCTCAGAAAAACATTTTCTGGATTTAGTTTATTTTTAAATATTTAGTTCTACAATTACCAGTTACAGATTTACTAAATCTCCATTATTCCAGCTTGTTTTGTTTTTCTAAGCCCATTGAAAATATTGTCTAAATGTAATTTGTTTTCCAATGGCTTGCTTTAACCCTCATTTGAAAGTTAAATATATCCTTGTTCATTGAAAAGAAAGTATGACAGGGCATCATTTTGTAAATGATTTTATATTACAGCTTTTCTGCTTCCTATTAGCTAAGATGGAATCATTTCAGGCTTCTGCAGTACAGTGTTTATTTGTTGATTAGCATACTTTTGATAGCATTGATAAAAAGATGAGCCAGAAACATCTTTATATGATTATTTCAGTGTATTTCAGAGACTTACTCGTGCTTAAGAACTGGTAATTATGGAAAAAATGTTTTAAGGGACAACTAAAACATGTGAGCCATTTGAGATGAATGATATGACTGGGTACATATTGGTCTAATTGTTTAGGCTGCTGTTTGCTATCAGAATTGCAATTTATGTGTATCAAAAACTGCTTTTGCAAGCAGTTGTAAAACTGCAGTGTAATTCATGATTTGATATGCCCTCCAGGAAGCTGCTGAATTCTAAGTCTTTTAATGCAATGAGAAATCCCAGTTGTGGTTCCTTCCTCCATAGTTTTATTTAAATATCATTACGTGTCGAATTTTTTCTGAAATTATGAATCACAAGAAGGAACTAATGAAAAATACAACCTGTACCTGTTAACCCTTTGCACTCTACAGCTACCACTTCACTTTCTATAACCCCAATCGTGGATCAATATTCCAATAACTGAAACCTCCAAGAGTGAAGTCATGGCACTGCCTGTTGTAGTACTAAGGCACATGTGTCATGATAACTACTTGCTTGTGTATATTTGAGTATTATGTACAATATGATAGTTGGATGAGAAACTGAAAGGAACACTCTTTTCTAAATTAGGGGAATGTGTATGTTACTTTACCAGTGGTGCAAGGTCACATAGTACATGTTGCAGCTGTAAGAAGACGACTTTAATAAAGCTTTCTTAAATTTTTGTTGAAGTTAAATCTGTCACTTCATGTCGTTCTTTCAGCCTGAGCTGTCACAACCCCTGTTTCAACCAACAGCTTGTGCTGAGTTAGCTAACTTAGAGTTGGGATCCTACAATTGGCCTCAGCTGTCCTACGCACTTAATGCTAGCCAGTGAACTGTGCTGAATATATAAACCCATACAAATCAAAACCAGAAATGACACTACTCACCATAACGAACCAAACAGTATAAATTCCAAACGGAGTAGGATAACTCCGCTTCATCAGAGGTTCCACTGATGTCACCTAGCATGGTGACAAACATCTGAACAAGAACAAGCCAGCTTGGTGAGCAAGTCCACAACCTCAACTGTGCTGAAGTATGTGTATGGGCGTTAGATGACAACAGAATCATGCTCATCAGGCATCCACTCCCCATAATATTTTGTGGTTTCTAAAATGTTATGGGGAATTTTAACAGGGAGGGGAGGCAAGTTCACCTGCTTTCACAGAGTTAAATGTCCCAAAAGTAGAGCTGTGTTGGGAATCCAACATCATCCCACCCATTTCCTGGTCTCATCTAAGTGGGTTTGGAGGCAATCATGGATCTTCTGAATGGCTGTCAGAAGCCAATTGAAAATTTTCAGACACCAATTTAGCCCTGTATTTAACCCTGCATTCTGGCTTCAACAGTTAGGCTATAGGAGTCATGATCATGCTAGAGTGCTGGAGGTGAGAGCACAGCAGGAAGCAATTGTTGAAATTGCTGGAAAGACTATAAACACTGAAATTGTGAAACTTACGGTTAGCCGCAATGAAAGGTTTGTTCTTACATGATAACTTGCATCAGCCTGAAATCACTGGTTTCAGAGGTAATTGCAACTATTTACAGTTACTTTCTGGCGCTTTGGAGTGTATTGACCTGCATCCCAACATTCCAGGGTGCAAGAGTATGCAACGAAGTTGAACCATGAGAAACAGTTCACGCTAAGCTGTGTTTTCATTTTAATAAGCATTATTGAAAAATTATGAACACAGTGTAACTTAATGATTTAGACAAGAATCTAGAAGATTTTATCGATAATTTTGCAGATGATGTAAAAATTGGTGGTGTGATAAATAGCAAGGAGGAAATCATTAGGCTACTGGAAAGTGTAGACAGCAGGTCAGATGGGCAGAACAGTGGCAGATGGACTTTAATCCAGAAAAGTATGAAGTAATACATTTTGGGAAAACTAATGAATGAAGGAAGTACGTGATGAAAGGTAGGACCCTAGGTATTATTATGGCTCAACTGGACCTTGGTGGGCAAGTACATAGATTCCTGAAGGCAACAGGACGATGGCTATGGTAAGTTAAGAAGACATATGGGGTACGTGCCTTTACTAGTTGAGGCATTGAATAAAGCTGAGAGGTTATGATGCAGCTGTATAGGATGTTAGTTAAGGCACAGTTGAAGTACTGTGTCCAGTTCTAGTCACCAAACTATGGGAAAGATTTTGTTGCACTGGAGAGATTCACCAGGACATTGCCCAGACTGGAATGGTTTAGCTATGAAGAGACGCTAGATAGACTGAGTTGGTTTCTTAGAACAGAAGAGCCTGAGGAAGACCTGAATAAGGTCTACAAAATTGTGAGGGGTATTGAGAGGGTGGATAGGAATAAACTTTTCCCTTTAGTAGGGGGGTCAGTTCCATGAGCATAGTTTTAAGTTCGGGACAGGATCATTAAAGGGAACGTAAGGATTTAATTTTCACTGAGTGTGCTGGGTATCTGGAACTCATTGCCTGAAAAAGTGGAAGAATTGGGAACCATTGAAACAGTTAAGAACTATGTAGTTGAACACTTGGAATGCTGTGCACACAAGGCTATGGTGCTAGGAAGTGGGATTAGAGTAGGTGGGTGCTTGATGACCGGTGTGAACTCAATGGGCTGAAGAGCCTCTCTCTTTGCTTTAATACTGTATGACAATGAATTCTCTGGTGCAACTTATACATTGTCTTCTGCTTTCTATAACTTCTATATATTGCCACCCTTGTGACTTTAGCTGAGCTGGAGGCAAGCTACCTCTTCCCATGCTCTGAGACAAGATATGCCTATGATGGATGCCAGTTTGGTTTGCAACCTGGCCAAAGACTGCCCAGCTGCAACTGCACAGGGGCGTTCTTGATCATCAGGGCAGGTGACAGCATGTGTGTTTCTGTGGAGAAAATGGCAACAAAAGCTGACAAGTGGGGATCACCTTAAAGAGTCCCCATTGCCATGTGCCCTCTCTTCATTTTTCCTCTAGGACCTACCTGCACTTCCTCACTTGTCAAGAGCTGGAAAACACTTGGTCACACATCAGTAAAGTGTTGAGCCAGCAAAGTGAGGTTTTGTTCCTTTCATTGCAAAATGGCAGGTAGAGTGTGTTTACCATTGACCTGGTCTGGTGTGTACTTGGTTATCTGATCACATCTGATTGTCCATGAGAATGACTGACTATTCTTTCCATGGAGGTAGCCATTGGTACAAAAGCTTGAGACATTCAAGCATTCATGCTTGAGATG
Organism: Ginglymostoma cirratum; assembly: GCA_024137785.1. Taxonomy (NCBI): domain Eukaryota; kingdom Metazoa; phylum Chordata; class Chondrichthyes; order Orectolobiformes; family Ginglymostomatidae; genus Ginglymostoma; species Ginglymostoma cirratum. Next base: position 15,707,020 of record JAHRHZ010000084.1, read on the forward strand.
TAGTCCCCTATATTGTCTCCAAAAGCATGTACTGCTTCTGGAAGTGCAGGCGGTAAAACATACATTTCCAGCTGCTGGCCCACAAATTCACTTTTGTTGATGACACAGAGTCCCAGGTTCCAAGTCCAGTTGATTAAACAGGAGTCTCCTCGGTTGCTCCTATCTCCAAGGCCTTCTCAATCTCACATGCAATGTGCTCTCCACCTTGTGACAACCTACCCATCCTTGATGCACCATGTGGATGTTTGCTGGTAGATGTTGTACAGGAGTCATGTGGTAGTGCATCCTCAGAGTCCTCATCCTCTTTTGAGGACTCCTTGGGCTGTTCCCTTGTCATGTTCATTGGAATGTGTGAAGGACCTACAGCAGATTGAACAACAACTTGTTTTAAAATAGAAGAGAACAAAAGACAGCTGTTTTCTGCTGGGACCTGGCCTGGAAAGATAATGCAACTTACTTATTGTTCTGAGGAAACCATAGATAAGTTGTTGCAATTCTCAGGGCTGGCAGCTGGTTGGATGTTGAATTGGTCAGTCAAGAAAAAAACAGGTCTTTTGGGCTGGCAGGAGGCAGTGTGATCCTTGGAGATTTCCTGAGATGGTACTCTCTAGTTTTTCTTCAGTTGTCAAATTGTTGAAGGTTCTGAGAAAATAATCTTAATCTGTAAGAAATAATTAATCTTTCCTAGAATTCTGCTGAAACTGTTTGCATTAACTGGTGACTTTGGAATTCAGGCACAATACATGGTTCTTCTTGCCTGTAACAACCCATTGTCCAAGGATTTCATGAAGGCCTGATAACAATTGTTGGAAACTGTTTATTGAACCAGAAAATTACAATTTTAAAAAAAATTTATCCCTTAACTATGTTTGTCTGTCAGTTTGTCTGTCTGTCTGTGAGAGAATGGGGGTTATGATCAAAGCAGATTGAACTTTAGATTTTAGATATTAATTAGATTACTTTATTGTTTATCTGAGTTCTGCTAAAGTTACGTTATTACTAATAAATTATAACTTAAACAAATGTTAACAAACTTGGTGATCAAGTTGTGTTATTCATAGAAACTGTTGGGCAGTTTGGAGGGAAATTGCATGTTTTAATTTCACTGTTGATAGTGAGGTTGATTTGGGTTGGCTTGTTAACCCTGTGTCATAACAATAGCTGCAGGATCTGCCCCCCACCCCCCAGTATGTTCTGTTGTTTCCTGGACTTAGGGGCTTTCTTCTGTGATGAGGAAAGGCAAGGAGTTATGAGTATGATAAATGGAACAAGTGCTGATGACATGAGAACATTTGAGGATGGTTACTACAAGGAATGAGTGCAAGAAGACAGCTGTTAGTGCAGTTTTGCTGCTGACTACAAAATCTCAGCCAATGTTTTAAGCTGACATGCTAAATCAAAGGTGAACTAAAATGACAGAATTCCTTGAATTGATTTTGCCAGTTACTAGCAATAGGTGTTCAAATTGAAACGACAAGAAGAAGGAATAATTTCAAAGATACATTATCTAGAGGAAACTTTCCTAGTTGTATTTTCATTTTGTGTTAATACATGATTCATGCACCAATTATCTTCTGTTTCAAGTAAAGATAGCTGTTTTAAACTGAAAGTTCAACATGTTTTAAAATCAATTCATATAAAATGTGGTGTAAGAGAATGCATTGATCTAGAAAATGTATCTCGCAAGTGTAATCATTGTTATATCTTGGATTCTTCTTGCTCTGAAAAACATCAAAAAGAGAAATATAAATCTTTCTGGGTATGTGGGGCAAGGTTCATTAGTTGAATCAGCTATGAAATCATTAGAGTAAGTGAAAGAGAAACTAGATGGAAATGTAAACTCAAATTCTTTGTTGTAATGAGTTCAGGTTGGGGATTGGGATCCTGATCATTAAAAGACCGTTTTAAGTTTTTGCTGTAACTATCACACTACATTTTGCTTGATAATTCATCTTTCACACGTGGTAAATCTGGATGTTAATAGTATGGAATGAACAGTATTGAATTTTTTGGCCTGTTAACTACTACTATAGTAAAAGTTATTCTGTTTTGAACTGTGGAATATTGTAGGTTCATTCCTTCTTTAAGTAACCTGAATTTTATACACATCTTCTATTTAACAAAAGTTACTGGTCTATTAAGATTACAGCTAGCATAAAAATTGAGAAGTCTTGCTGCAGTTGGTCAGTATTGGTGAGACCACACCTAGCGTACTGCATATAGTTTTGGTCCTTTTGGTTTAGGAGAGCTATACTTTCATTTGTTGCAGTTCAGGAAAAGTTCACTAAGTCGATTCCTTAGATAAAGGGGTTATCTTATGAAGAAAAGTTGAGCAAATTGGACATGTGCTTATGGGACTTCAGAAGAAAGATAGGTGATCTTATGTTTTTTCTTTATTCATTCACGGGATGAGGGCGTTGCTGGCTAGGCAGTATTTATTGCCAGGAGGGCAGCTTAAAGTCAAGCACATTGCTGTGGGTCTGGAGTCGCATATATGCCAGACAAGGTAAAGGATGGCAGTTTCCTTCCGTAAAGGACACTAGTGAACCAGATGGGTTTTTCCGACAATTGACAATGGTTTCACAATCATCATTAGATTCTTAATTCCAGATAGTTATTGAATTCAAATTCCACCACCTGCCGTGATGGGATTTGAAGCCAGGTCCCAAGAACATTATCTGGGTTTCTAGATTAACAGTCCAGTGATAATACCACGAGGCCGTTGCCTCCCCGTTATTGAACATTTGAGAGATTCTGAGTGGGCTTAACAGGGTAGGTGGTGAGAAATGTTTCCCCTACAAGGAAATCAGTGGAATTACTGTAGATAAGTCAGCACAGACACAATGGGCTGAAGGGCTCTCCTGTGCTTTATAATTCTATGACTCTACAGGAAAAAACTAGAAGGTATAATTTTATAATTTCAGAATTAGGAATTAAACATTAAGCATAAGTGACAAGGATTTTATTTTGTCAGTATCATAACTCTTTCTGTACCCTGTAGAAGCTAGATCATTGAATATATTCATCTGCTTTAAACAAATTTTTGATCTACATGGAATCGATTCAAGAGTTATGGGGCACTGGCAGGGAAGTGGAGTTGAGGCTACGATCAGATCAGCTGTAATTCTATTCAATGGCAAAGGAACAAGGACAACTTGAGTTCCCTGACCAGGAATCAATCCGGAATTAGAAACTGTAAGGCCAGAGTGACCATCAACAGGTTCAGCCGGTTGGCCATAAGTGGTTTGCACTCCTGCTCCTATGATGCTGCTTGACCTGCTGTGTTCATCCAGCCCCATGCTTGTTATCGGATTCTCCAGCATCTGCAGTACCTTTTATCTCTGCACTATCCGACTATCTGTCTGTCTTCCACAGTTACCTCTGCACTCAGGTGTCCATTGAGAGGCTGCACGTAGATGCCACTGGCCTGATAGAAGACATGAGGGACTGTTGGGCACCACACCTGGGAATAATAATTTTGATTTAATTTTGATACATTTCCATTGCAGTTCTGTAAGTTTTGGTTGATTGTTTGGTTTTTGTTTCTTCTTACATTGCTCCGCCGGGGACTGTAGAACTTGTTTAAGGTTTTATTTAAAAGAGCAGAAGCTGTGCCTTTCCCAGATGATGGCAAGAGGTGACCAGAGTATATAGAACCCTTCTTCCTTATCAGGACACAACCTTAAAGCTCCATACAGCTGTTTATCTCAACAGTTTCAATGGAATGATGACAAATTTTAAGAATCTGCTTCTAACTATCTAAGGCACTTACTTCAAATTGCTCCTGCTAGCACTAGCCCTAAGCTATGGCTGACACATTGAATGTGAGTTCCTCCTTTTACAATGTTATCATGATGGTAAGTTGAGCCCTCATTGTACAGTCACTTTCCTTTCCTTGCTGCATTGTTGACATAACACATGATCAATGTACTGTTTGGAAAGAACACGTAAAATGGATTTTAAATTGATTTTTCATTTTCCTCACTGGCAACATGCCCTTTAAAATCTGGAGGGAGCTGGAAAGGCATTGGGCTTTTCAGCCCAAAGTACTTTTTCCCTATTTTTCTTCCCTCCATTCAGCTCACAAGAGCTGGGTAAATTCCAGTGCTAACAAATTCCAAACTGTGATCTATAATGCAGAATGTATTGTTAAATTTAATGACTTATATCAAGTGAGAGAGAGATTTGGAAAGATAATTGAGATTAATGGAGTGCGAAAGAAAGATGAAAATGTTTTAAAACATTACCTTTTTTTAAACCTCCAACACTAAATTTATCTATGCCAAATGAACCTCTACGTTCGTAAAATTAAATTTTCAGAGCACAAGAGGTTGTGCAGTGGTAATTTTCACTAAAACAAAAGCCTATAAATTCACTCATTTCTAAATGTACCAGTTTAATTCTATGTTTTTTCATGAGTGGGTAACCTAGTGAGCAAACACCTCGAGTTCACGCTGTTGCATTAATTTCATTGCTTAGTTTATCAGCAATGGCTGCAAGAGTACACCTTACACGTTAACGATCTGGATGAAGGAACTAAGAGCATTGTTGCTAAGTTTGCAGATGACAAGATAGGTGGAGGGGAAAGTAGTGTTGAGATGCAGGGAAGCTACAGAAGGACTTGAACAGGTTAGGAAAATGGGCGAAGAACTGGCAGAAGGAAAACGGTGTGGGAAAGTGTGAGGGTATGCACTTTGGAAAGAAGAGTAGAGGCATAGACTATTTTCTAAATAGGGAAAGTTTTTGAAAATCTGAAGCACAAAGGGGCTTATGAGTCCTTGTTCAGGATTCTCTTAAGGTTGACATGCAGGTTCAGTTGGCAGTTAGAAAGGCAAATGCAATGTTAGTATTCATTTCAAAAGAAGGCTAGAATATAAGAGTATGAGTGTGCTGCTAAGGCTATATAAAGCTTTAGTCAGACTGTGTTTGGAATATTGTGAGCAATATTAATAAAAATTAACGTTAACAGTGGCACACCACCCTGTGGCCTTAAGAAAGGGGAGCTAGAGCGCCTTGCCATTGATGCTGAGCAACAGTGGCTAAAGCAATGGTGTTCAGGACTGCTTGTATTTCTGGCAGCCACTGAACATTCTGCTGGATCTGACTGTCCGTGGCAGCTACCAACCTGTCCGCTGAAATACGCAGATGTACACGTGCCGAAGCCAGCATAAGACCTGAATAAAAGCAAAATGCTACAGACGTTGGAAATCTGAAGTGAAAACAAAAAAATGCTGGAGAAACTCAGCAGATCTGGCAGTAGTTGAAGAGGAAAAGAGAGTTAACATTTTAAGTGTAGTGATTCTTATTCAGATCTCACTTTATCAAACACTGAGGGGAAAATAGAAAACAATGAAAATGAACAAGCCAAAAATTAAAACAGAGAACTTCTTCAAGGCCAACATACCTGGAAAAGAAGTGGCAGTGAATTAAACACTCAAATAAATATAAAATACTTTGCAGTGAAGTTCTGAGGAAGAGTTATTAGACTCAAAACGTCTACTCGGTTCCTTTCTACATAGATTCTGTCAGACCTGCTGAGTTTTCTGTGTTATAAATCAGATTTCCATTCTACATTGTATTTTGTTTTTATTTGGGTGTTTAATTCACTTCCACTTCTCTTCCAGGTATGCCTGTCATGTCCAGGCAACGTTTTATGTCAAATTGGCTTATTTTACAATGTTGTCTATTTGAAAAATACATCAAATTTCAAACCATGACCAGTTTTCAATCTCTTAAATAATTTTAAGTTAAATGTTTAGAAAAACAGCTTCATTAAGCCCAGGAAAATAATTAACGATGCTTAACCAACAATATCTGAATAAGTGAGTGTAACTCACAATAGCTAATATAAGAATCGCATATTTTGGGAGCAAAGACATTTTTGGGAGTTTAGGAAATCTTAGCTATGAATAGTAATACATCCAGTAGCAATTTAAATTACAATACAATCTGTCCTGAGAAAGGATTCCATCTGATTTTTTAATTAATCTATTAATCAAATATTTGTAAAATTCATGACTCCTGCTTAGAAAATAGATTTGTGCAGAAAATAGGCTTGTGCATGAAAAATTGCTGCTTGAGTAATGTTGCAGAACGTTGCCTATGGCTATGTTACTAATGTCCCAACAAAACTCAACCAGCTGGGGAGAGGTCAGAAGGGAAAAAAAGATAAGAAATTCATGAAAGACATAGTATTGCTGGCAACTGTAGCAAGTTACATACGGATTGGTAGGTTATAGATCCACATTCAATGATTACCAAATAGCGAGCTTTCTGATTTTAGCAATGGCCTCAGAGGAAGTATCAGAGACCAGGTAGTTCGTAGAGGACAGGCTCCTGTAATATATTGCCTGTTTTGTTGGTCACAGAGTTGGATCAACAAAAGTTTGGAATTAGGTAACAGTGTTCAGATTAAGATGTATAGGAAAGGAATGAAAAACTAAAAACTTATTTTACCAAAACAAGAGACCAGTGTAGAAAAAAAGTGACAATGTAAGTTTGTGGATAAAACTGAGTGTTCAGTAGAATTTTCATAAAAACTGAAGTTTGACTCTAATAAGGAGGAGCAAATTACTGCAGATGCTGGAATCTATACTGAAAACAACAAATTCTTTCACCGTGTCCTATCTCGCCTCCCCGCACTCCCGTGGGACTGTCTGTTCTTTCCAGTCTGGCAGTTGGACATGCCTTTGTTCTGCCTTTCTCACTTTCCAATCACTTAATCTGAACTATCAACGTCCTTCCTACCCCAGCACTCTACACTCCACCTGCCCACCCCAAACTATAGCATAAATGCTGCCCCCTCCACACTTCACGTCAGCTCTGAAGAATAATCATCCAGGCATGAAACATTAGCTTACCGTCTCCTTGGAAGCTGCCTGACCCGCTGTGATCTCCAGCATGTGTTGTTTTCAGTTTGATTCTAAGAACATGATCACAGAAATAAACAATAGCAAGAAAGTAATTCTGCATTTAGTGACCCTGATGATAGTAACTGATATGCAACCAATGTGTTTAAAGATGTCATACAAGTAGTTTAATTCTGCGCTGCGTTTTCTGCAAAATTCACAATTAGCAACTCTGGTCTGTAAGCATGTACATAACTGTGAATAGGAGCGGAATGTGCATTTTGGTGAGAAGAATGTACACTTACATATTTATTACAAGTTTTCTATTTCAATGGCATAATCTTAAAGCTTAGTAATTAGTGCAACAAGTTGATCAAAATTTGATTGCATTTTGCATTATTTCATTATAATATTTGTGTAGTGTGCCAATTTGCATTCAACTATAAGAATTTTTTGAGATGTGTCACACATTGCCAAATTTATGTTTTTTACTTCAATTCTGTATTAGCTGAAACTAGGGTATTGGGAAAAATAGTTGATTCAGTAATGAGGTTTACCGATAGTTCTGTAACTCTTTTTTTAAAAAGAAGTGTTCCCTGGTGTACAAGAGGGTTTTACCTGTGAATTTTAGATCCAGTCTATAATAATAATAATAATAGTGGAGACACTTGTGGTGCAATGGTAGTGACCCTATCTCAGGTGGCCCAGGTTCAAGTCCCACCTATTCCAGAGGTATGTAATAACATCCCTGAGCAGGTTGATTAGAGAATTTTGATCATAATAATAATTTTTGACTACATATTCTAATTGGCAAGTGGATTGATTTGTTGAATAGAGTCTGGTGCATTGTCCATAGTTACTGGTTTTCACCACTGACTGTTGCTGACCTCAGTTACTAGAACTGGCTGTCACCTCTATCCAGCTTTGGTTGCTAGGCTGCAGCCCCTAGCTCTCAGTGATCACCAGTAATTGTGTTTTGAACCCCAGCTGCCTCTGCTTTCCAGAGATATTGGAGTCACCAGCTACCATGCTTCAATGTGAAAAGTAGTAATTTACTATATCTTGCCTTTTTTCTAATCCAGTTTTATCTAAAATCCATGCTGACACTGACCCTCTTGTCCCAAATTCTCAACTTCATTAACCAGCCTTTTATATGGTACTTAACATTTTCCCTTGAATAAGTTTCTGCTTATTTCAGAAGAATTTAATTAGATTAGTCCAGCATGATTTGCTGTTTACAAATTTGTTTTGTTGCTGCTAATTAACTTAAACCTCCCCACTGTTGGTTGATTTTCTCCTAATTAATGTTTCTAGAATCAAACTGAACCATTGAAGTTAAACAAACTTCTCTGACCTTCAAGGAATGTCCTAACACACTTTCTTGAATAAGGGTGTCACACTTGCCATACCTAAATCACTGATACATTTCCGTATCTAGTGAAAGTCACCCTGACAAGGTAACTTATTTACTCTGGACATAGCTGGCCTTTCTACTAAATCCTCCCTGTCAATTTTCACCTCACCTTTACCGTTTCCTTTATACTGAAAAATTTTCAGTATCCCCTTCCTGAGTGAACATTGATATAAAGTTGTGATAACCCCTGCAAGGCCTATGGGGAAATCACTAATCTTCTTCTGGGGCTTGTTGAGTATAAATTCCCTTGGTTACCAGCAGTGGCCTGCCCAACTGGAACTCATCACCTGAGCCAATTTATGGGCTTTTGTAGGGGCCTGTATTGTGATGCAGTGGTAGTGTCCCTGCCCTCGAACCAGCGAGGCCTGGTTCAAGTCCCACTTGCTCCTGAGGTGTGTAATTACAAATCTGAATAGGTTGATCAGAATGAAAATGTTAAACATTTGAATTCAACTGACAGATTTCAATTTACATTTCAGAATATTAGTCTCAGTAGTTTAGGAATTGATCTTGAGCAGTAGAGCAAAGGAGGTGAATTGGTCAACTCTCAAAACAAGGATGATGCTTGCTTCTGGTAAGAACCTCGGCACAGAGTCTTGTACCATATCTGTGATGTTGTGGTTATCACATTCGCTTTACACACGGAAAGGGCCCTGTTTGGGCCCTCTTGTGACAGTTGTAGTGTCCATAACCCTGGACCAGGAGACACAGGTTCAAGTCCCAACTGCTTCACACATTCCCACCTGAACAGGTTGGGTGGCATGGTGGCTCAGTGGTTAGCACTGCTGCCTCACAGCACCAGGGACCTGGGTTCGAATCCAGCCTTAGGCAACTGTCTGTCTGGAGTTTGCATGTTCTCCCTATGTCTGCATGGGTTTCCTCCAGGTGCTCCAGTTTCTTCCCACAGTCCAAAGGTGTACAGTTTAGGTGGATTGGCCATGCTAAATTGCCCGTAGTGTTCAGGGATGTGTAGTATTAGGTGGGTTACAAAGGTATGGTTCTGGGTGAGATACTCTGAGGTTCGGTGTGGACTTGTTGGGTTGAAGGGCCTGTTTCCACACTGTAGGGATTCTTAAAAAAAAGTGTTAATAAAAGAAAAATTCAGGTCTCTTGGTAGCACTTATGCCCTTGATTCATGAGGTCTTGGTCGAAAAAAATCCCTCTTTCAGGATTTGAGAAACAATACCAAAACAAGACTACTGCCCAGTGTTGTGTAAGCTAATTGTTCCGAAAGAGCTAGAGCAAATCTTTGGGCTCTTATGGTGCAGTGATGGTGTTCTACCCTTGGGTTAGGAGCTCTATGTTCAAGTCCCACCTACCTTGGAGATGCATCGTAACATGTCAAACAGATTGATTAAAATAGCAATGGGTTCTTGTGGTGCAGTGGTAGAGACCCTGTCTCTAGACCAGGATGCTCAGGTTCAAATCCCACTTGGTCCAGAGGTGTGTAATAGCAACTCTGAACATGGTTGATTAGAAAGTTTAAATTAAAAAGAGCAAGGAACTCGTGAGCCAACATGTGCATGTGCTCCCAGGATCATGTGGTTGCCTTAGAGAGTCAGATTACCAGGCAACATGGCAAGATGTAATAAACACAAAGCAGGGATCCCTCCATCCTAAGGGAAGGCCAGGCACAAGTTTGTGGGTGACAGTTCAGAATTCAATCGTGACGATGCCCGAGAGATGAGAGCCATCAAAACATTTTAGTACTTATGTGATCACTTGAAGCACAACAGCATACAGGCCAAGTGTTGGAAAACAGGACTAGAATAGATAGGTGAGATAACAAGGTGTAGAGCTGGATGAACACAGCAGGCCAAGCGACATCAAAGGAGCAGGTAGATAGGTGTTTGATGACTTGTGCATACACAATGGGCTGAAAAACCTCTTTCCATGCCATAAAACTACGACTCCCTGATTGACGTAGGATGGTAATGTTATGGACCTTGGGAAAGAAATGCAGAAGAGTATGCTAAATTAGTCAAATGGGTATCAAAAGCCTAGGAAGCTTTATCATTGTTGGGAGGACTAGGTGAATTAAATTGCATCCTCTGATACAATTGTTCACCACCACACTACACACCAGACCAAGCAACCCTCTCACCATCCCCTCCATACAGGCACACACTACAATACAATACAGTAAATATACACAGATTGTCAATAAGTTAAAGAAACTGGCAACCTACCAACATATAAAACAATGCAAATAACCTAGGATCCCAGGGAAATATGACAGGACTGGGCAATTTAGCTCCTCTTGCTTTTTCCACTTTGTTCCTGAATACTTATAAATAAGTTTGACAAAAACCTGAAGTCTTGAAAAATCTCACTTCTCCAATCATTTGCACCCCTTTGTGGGAGGGTGTTCAAGATCTGAATAGCCTTTTATTTACTCTTCAGATCCTATTTTCCTATTCACCCAATTCAAACATCATTTCCCTTTAATGCCACGAAGAAGGCTCACTGAAACAGTGTTATCTCCATTTTTATATTACAGCTTAAAATGCACAAAATGCCAGAAAAGAAAACAGATTTTTGATTCTTTATCCTGTTGGCTCATGCTTGTGTGGAAATTTTCCTTGATAATATAGTTCCATAACGTAGCAGAAAATTATAGCCTCTGCAGCTGTTTTTTTTTGCCAAAATTCAGCTAAATGTCAGCTTCAAGAAATATCACTGAAACTCTCTCTCTGTCAGCTACAGCAAGTTTTCTCATGTAATTCCCTGCTAACATCATTTTGTGTGCATCATACTTCTGTAACTTAAGAGTGGAGCAATCATGTGTTCAACAGTGGCAAAAGTACTTGGGACTTTCCAGGATTTGTACCACTGGAGTTATATTTAAGCCCAGCCATTCAGTTGCTGCAAACCAGGATGTGCCATTCCCAGTTGCATTCTAGGAAAAATTGGCCCGGAGATGGCTGACAGAAGCAAGTTGATAGGAACTTGGATAGGAAGAGGAGGTGGGCCATCCTTTTTCCCTAGAAACCACTAGAAGAAGCCATAGCCCCAGATTCTGCCAACCTCATCTGCAGTTTCCACCAGGGTAAGTACAGTGTCCATTATCTAGAAGAACGTCCAGCAGTTCAGGAAGAAAGTTAATGATCTTAAATGCCACCGTCTTCTGTCTGCTATGACAAACACCTACCAAAGGTTCTTGGGCTACTGCTCCACAACTGAGAGCATCTTCCCTCGATTTGCTCCCGTCCAGCCCAACCCCCAAGATTACCAATCCTGCATGCTCTCTATACTTCCTACCCACTTATGCGGGAGTCCTTACCACCTTTCCACACTAACAGCCGTGCCAGCTCTTTTCACCGTATTCAATCCCTTATTTTGCCTCACTCCAGGAGAAAGTGTGTAGTATTCAGGGATGTGTAGATTAGGTGGGTTATAGTGGAGTGGGTCTGGGTGGGATGCTTCAAGATTCGGTGTGGACTGGTTGGGCTGAAGGGCCTGTTTCCACACTTGTAGGGATTCTATGATTTTATGAAAACAGCCCACATTAGGGCAGAGGGGCCCACAATGGTGGTACCTACTCACCCCTTAGGAGTCCTTGCCTTAATTGGAGAAAACCATGACTGTTTGTGTTGTGAGGCCTCCAAGTCCCTGCAACCAAATAAAATTCATTGTTCAGTGCTGTACTGCTCTCCCATTATGCCATATATTCTTAGTGTGCCCAAACTTTTACCCCTATCTTGCAACTCATTCTCCTTTACTCAAATACCAACAGCATCCACAGTTTCTGCCATGAAGAAACCAGCATATCAGGACATTATTCCCTCCTCCCACCTGAGGAAGAAAGCAAATTCCTTGGAGGAAGTGTCTCCTCCCCACCTCTTCAATGCAGATAAAAACAGCTTGGTGGATACTTCAGCTGGATTAGAGTCAGCAAGACATTCTGGTAAGCCCGTCTCCACAGCTAGCCGATGAAGTAACGTCATGAACTCTGGGGACTGAAATGCTGTAGTTGTAACATTGCTGTAGCATACTGCCATAGAGCAACAAGTCGGTCTCCTTGACTAATCATTGCTGGCAAGCATTACAAGCTGCTTGGGTATGGGAAAATCCTGTTGAAAACTCAAAAGTTTGCAATGAATTGGAGTAACAAATGTATTAAGTGATGGGGACAAGTCTTGGGGGAATTAGACTGTTTAGGAAAATGGAATGACAATTTGAAGGTGTTGTATCATGCACTAAATAGATAAAATAAAACAGAATGAAAAAATACTGACTAAAAATGAACTAGAAAATAGATTTGCAAGACATCAGAAATGCGTGCAAGATATCAAACCAATGTCTAGCGGTAGTTAAAGGAAATAAATGGGATATTTGGTTTTAGAATAAAAGGAATGGTGGAGCAAAAGTAGGGATATTGGTTTGCTACACTTGGTGTGTTTTGTCCCCTTTTGGAATTCTCACGGTGGGAAACATTGGCACACAATTTCAGCTCACTAGTCCTTAAAGTCTGGAATTACTTTCCCAAGCTCACCACCCTTAAGAAGTTCTGAAATCTTACTCAGAGGTTTTTCTCTGTCTGAATGTTTCCCTCTTTGGCTAAGTATCACTTTTTTTTGTCACTGCATCTGTAAAGTCACTTGACATTGTTTGCTATATTAAAGGATTTGTGGATCGCAAGTTGTTGCCATTGAGATGAAAATGTTACAAAATTACCGGGTGGAGAATGGTTTATGGGGCTAGAGAATAAAACACTAAGCTGAACTGACATAACTTGGACCCTTTTATGTTGTGCCGGAAGAGACAGAGAAATGCTTTAAATTAGAAAGTCTGAGAAATATGAATGACCAGGAAGGGATATTTGATTTGGTACATGACAGTGTAGATATTTAAAAACTGATAAGTAATCAATAATTTCACAAGGGTAGTTAATTTCCAGAATGACTTACCATTGCAAGACACTGATGTAGGCACCACATTCAAATCATCTCCATGCAGGGATCTTTTTCCAGTTGCTCTGGTGCAATCTTTTCAGGCAGTACAGGTTCCATCTCCCCAGGACTGGTCCCAGTGTACCAAGAATCTAAATCTCAGTGTATCAAACACTGATTGAAACAACCAGTTACTTTTTGCACTGGCCCAACACCCACTTTTTTAAAAAAAATTGTAAGCATTACATATTAACAACCTACTGCTGATGCTTACCTCTGGAGCAGGTGGAATTTGAGCCCAGGCCTTTTGGAAAAAGTGTTTAATAACATCTCTGAACAGGCTGATTAGAAACTATCTACTCCTAATGCTTGTAACTAGAATGTTCAATTACTTATTGACAGACTTAACAGGGCTTAATCATTTTGTGAAGTTGTCACTTAAAGCATTTATGACACGCACAGGGCAACACAGTGGCTCAGTGGTTAGCAATGCTGCCTCAGCGCCATGGACGTGGTTCAATTCCAGCTTCAGGCAACTGTCTGTGTGGAGTTCGTACATTCTCCCCGTGTCTGCCTGGGTTTCCATCAGGTGCTCCGGTTTCCTCTCAATGACCAAAAATATGCAGGTTAGATGGATTGGCCATTGGAAGTGCAGGGTTACAGGTAGAGGGGGAGAGAGTCAGTGTGGCCTTGTTGGGCCAAATGGCCTGTTTCCACACTGTAGGAATTCTATTTTTAAAAACGCCTTTGAAAATGTGTTTAATTTTACAGGCAAGGTTTTCTTTTAAAGGTAATAAATAATTCCCACTTAGAAGTTCTGAAGACAAGCCACTAGGTGGGTTCTCAAGTCAGAATTACTTAAAAATTACCTTTTTAATACTTGTCATGCTCAAAATGCTAACATTTCCTGTAATTCAACTAAGAGATGAAGTTCCAAGCTGACTATTTAATAGAATGGCAGAGGCTGTATTTTATCATATTTCTGTAAAATGATAGTCTTAAGATAGGTGGTTTGATTTGCACCACATTACAAATTTAAAACTATTTGCCTAGTCTTTCAAAAGAGAAGTGTTATTCATTCATTATCAGGTACATTCAGTGGTGAGAGTAAATGTGATCTTCACACTGAAACAAAATTAGATCAGCACACAAGACTGTCACCCAAAGATTTGCAAACTAAAATACAGTTTAAAATACAAAGTAGACCCACACTTTACAATGTTTACAGGGATTCTTTTGTGCATTACATTCTGTACAAACTTTTAATATCAGGTCACAGTGATACAGTCCTTCTATTATTGCTGACTGACCTTTTCTGAAGGGGGGAAAAAAGCAATACTATCTTTGGAACATTGTATTATCTAAGATAGTTTTACAAAACCCTCATTGTTCCATTCCAGAACCCTTGCTTGAAATACTGAGTTACTGTAAAATGATACCAGGTTGAGAAAGTGTTTTTAGTTTAATACATATTCTTGTATATTAATAACTCTACCCCTTTTTTATATTGCAAATAACAAATAATTTAGCTTTCTCATTTTAAAAAAGAAACCTTAGTAAAAAAAGAGGTATGTTTGCTCTCTACTGCTTGGTTTGGCTTACTGGAGAAGACAATAAAAAGTTCACATTTTTAAAACAACTTCATGGTATAATGTTGAATAGCATGCTTAGAAAAAAACCCACTTTTTTTCTATTCAAAATTGCTATTTCACTACCTAATGAAGACTTATTTTGAACCTTGTAAATAACTAGTCATAGCTCAACAGAAAGGAGAAACACCCACAATTATATGCAACAAAAGCAATTTGCTGGAAAAGCTCAGCTTAGAGGAAGGGTCACTTGACCCAAAACATTAAGTCTGGTTTCTGTCCACAGATGCTACTAGACCTGAGTTTTTTTCCAGCAACTTGTTTTTGTTGCATATAATTGTGGGTGTTTCTCCTTTCTGTTGAGCTATGACTAGTTATTTACAAGGTTCAAAATAAGTCTTCATTAGGTAGTGAAATAGCAATTTTGAATAGAAAAAAAGTGTTTTGTTTTCTAAGCATGCTATTCAACATATAACTGTGGGTAATTAAAAGCCAAAAGAACTGCGGATGCTGTAAATCAGAAACAAAAGCAATTTGCTGGAAAAGCTCAGCTTAGAGGAAGGGTCACTTGACCCAAAACATTAAGTCTGGTTTCTGTCCACAGATGCTACTAGACCTGAGTTTTTTCCAGCAATTTGTTTATGTTTCTGATTTACAGCATCCGCAGTTCTTTTGGCTCTTATATGATTCAGCTCTATTAGTCATAATAAATTTAGCAAATTAGATAGTATAGAATGGCTTAGAATTTAAACAATCCTGGCACTATTAGATAATGAGAGTCTCCTAAAGCACATGTGCGGTCCTGGATGGTCAATCAGAATTCTCATCCACCATTTGAGAAAATGTAGAGATCTTTCTTCTGGGTTCCTATGATTCCATTACAGAACTTAAAACAAGCTAAAGAGCAAAATATTCTTTAAGTGCATGGACAAAAAATTGCAGATTTTCAATTTGCTGTACAGTAGTTTAAGACATTATTTTGCTTCGGCTGCTGGTTATAGAAAGTAACCAATTTTCATCTCTACTACAATATTCTTCTTATAGTCATCTTGTGATAAAAAGATTGGTGGGATAAGCAGCACACTACATACTGAGTGCATTTGAGAGTCACTGCAGCAAATCTGACTTCTGCTCTTACCATACGGTATAGAAGCAGAATGAGCATTTAGCTCATTGAGTCAGATCTGCAATTTGATCATGATTGTGCTTGAGAAGCATATCATTTTCCTGGTAACCTTTGATCCCCTTACAAATCAAGAACCTCTCTGTATTAAATACCGAATGACATGGTCACACAGCTTTCTGTGGCAATCAATTCCACAGATTCACCACCTTTTGGCTGAAGAAATTCCCCATCTCGGCTCTAAATGGATTTCCTTTTACTCAGAGGCTGCGCCCTCTGGTCCCAGTCTCTCTTACCAATGGAAATATCTTCTCCGCTTCTGTTCTATCCAGACCTTTCAGTATTCTGCAAGTTTCATTAAGATCGCCCCCACTACCCCAACCTTCTAAACTGCATTGAATGCAGACTCAGAGTCCTCAGCAACTTCTCCTCAATAATCCAAAGTCTCACTGTGAATCTTTAAATAGGTCAGTTTATATTCAATATCCCTGATAGTGATTGTGAAAAATATATTGTGAAAGACGCAAATTAAAGTTTTTAACAGGTCTGTGCAGGTTAATGTTTCCACCACCATTTTAGCACTGCACACTCTCTTTCTTGAACCCCTTACCTCTTCTTTGTCCACATTTTCTGAGAGTGTCCTTTAATAGGTCAGAATTCGCATGAGATTTTGTAAAATTAGTATTGTGAATGGGGTTTGTCTAAAGAGCATTCAGATATTCGATATCAGAGGTGAAAGACCTTGAGGAGTGTAAGTAAAAGGGCATTATATGTTGGACAAAGTATGATTTGAAAGTTCAGCCCAGGGTTCAATATAACAAAATATACGGGGCCTAAGACTGTAACTGGTAGGAGGTAGGAACCTGGCAGTTATGGGGACAAAAATTCTTAGTATATATTTGCCAAAGTACCAAATAATAATTGGTCATTAACAGCATTAAAATAATTTACATTTATATAATGTCTTTAATGTAGAAAAATGTTTAAAGGCACACAAGAGGCATAATCCGACAAAATTGAATGGCATAGCTGAAATTTGGAGACAAGAGAGAATCGTAATGTCATTGAGACCTATGTGCAGGAGGCGGCGTGCATGTGGCTTAAAAGTAGAAATGAGCTATGTGGGAGTGTAAGAGGAAGAATTCCTGAGCGAACACAAGGCCTCAATGGCTGGAGCATAGGCTGCTAAATTATACAGTCTGTCCGATTGAGCTGGTTATTTGACCTGTGCTGACTCTTTGAAACTGTGATCGTGCTTTGTCTCAGAGCCCTTTTTTGTCTGCAATCCTGCAGGATTCTCCCATTACTTCTTAGAGCATTCTGAAGCATACCAATTAAAACAACTCCACCTTCTGACTAGGTCCATTGCTGGAATTTCAGATCTGTGATGATTCCTGATTATTGACCATTTGTCAGATGGAATTTTTTCCCCCCACTATCAAAAAAAAAAATCTAGAAAACCTCAGGTTATAGCTGTTAACCATATTTGTTCCAAGGAGAATCTAGTCTGGACTTTTCAGCCGCCCCTTGTGATTTAAAACCCTCACATTAAAATTCTGGTAAACTGCCTCCGTACTATTTGCAAGGCCTTGATATCTTTCCTGAAATGTTGTAGCTATAATTGTCCACAATACACCAGTTGAGGTCTAAATAATTCCATGATCTATTTCCTATCATATTAGGAGAGTCAGTCATAGCAAGCAACAGACCCTTCGGTCTAACCAGTCCATGGCAATCATGTTTGCAAACTAAACTAGTCCCATCTGCCTGCGCTTGCCCCATATCCCTCCAAATCTTTTCTATTCATAAACTTATCTAAATGTCTTTTGAACATTTTAACTGTACCTGCATCAACCACTTCCTCTGGTAGTTCATTCCACACATGAATCACTCCCTGTGTAAAAACATTGCCCCTCATGTCCTTTTTGAACCCTTCTCCTGTCACCTTAAAAATATGGCCCCTAGTTTTGAACTCCCCCACTCTAGGGAAAAGATCCTTTTAATTCACCTTGTCTATGCCCCTCTTGACTTTATAAACCTAAGGTCACTCCTCAACCTCCTATGCTTCAATGAAAAAAGTCTCCGCTTTTCAAGTCTATTTTTATCTCAGGCCCTCCATTCCCAGCAACATCCTGGTAAATCTTTTCTGAACCCTGTCCAGTTTAATAATATCCTTCCTATAAACAGGGCAGCCAGCACTGTACAGAGCATGCCAGAAGAGGCCTCAATGTCCTGTGCAATCTCAACATGTCGTCCCCAACTCCTATACTCAAAGGTCTGAGGAATGAAGGCAAGTATGCTAAACACCTTAAGCACCTTATCTACCTGTGATTCAAAGAATTATGTACCTGAACCCCTATACGTCAGTTTTCAAAATCCAAGAATCCCATGAGCTTTAGAACCATCTGAACAACTTGCTGTACCAGTTTTAAAAGTATTGTGTATAGACACAAAAGTTGTCTGTTTACCTACAGGTTTTTAAAAAATCATGGCGTCTGGTTAGTCCTTTCAAAGGGCATCACTTCTCACTTTTCCATATTGAACTCCATGTTTCTTACCTTTGCCCATTTCAATATCATGTCCACATCACCCTTAGGTCTACAGCTATCCTCAGCACTACATTAGACTTCTTCAGATGATATAAAGCTCGACAATACCGCTTTTTCCAAGCGTAGGTCATTTATATAAACAAAGAAAATGGACAAAACATGACCTTTTGGGAACAGCACTGCAAATCAGTTTTAAACCAGTTTTAAAAACATACCATTGGGAGAAGCATCAGCCAAGTGTTATTGTTAGACCTTTAATCTAGAAACCCAAGGTAATGTTCTGGGAACCTGGGTTTGAAACCAACCACGGCAGAAGTTTGAATTCAATTTAAAAAAATAAAATCGGGGAGTTAAGAGTCTAATGATAACAATGAAACTGGATTGTTGGAAAAACCCTATTTGGTTCGCTGTGTCTTTTAGGGAAGCTATCTGCCATCTTCACCTGGTCAAGCCTATGTGTGACTGCAGTCCCACAGCGACGTGGTTGAGACTTAACAGCCCTCTTGGCAATTAGGAACGGGCAATAAATGATGGTATATCCACATTTGTGAATAAATTTTAAAGCCTTTTGCTTCCTGTTATGTCCAAACCACCAGTTAGCCTTTAAATCCATGCACTTCCATCCAAGCGTTTAGATGTGACTTTGTCAAATGCCTTTTAAAAGTCCATATATTAGTGGGATATTTACTGCTATTTAAGAACTCAGTCAGACACAATTTGCCTTCAATAAATTGGTAGTGATTTCCTTGGATTAAACCATGCCTTTCCAAATTAATTTTGTCCCAATAAATGTTTCAGCAAATGTCCCACCACAATATCAAACTCACTGGTCTGTAGTTATCTGGTGACCAGTTTCCTTTATCTGGATCAGAGGTACAATGTTACTAACCTTCCAGCCCTGTGGCATTACTGTACCATATGGGGCGAAAGATCATGACCACTGCCATTACATTTATACTTTTGCTTCTTTCAGCAATCGAGGCATTCCATTTATATTTACTTGTCAACTTTTGGTATTGCTAGTCTTTAAGTACATCTTGTTACTGTCCTGTCCATACTTCATTTTAAAAAAAAAAACCCTTTACATCTGTTCCCTTTGTGAAGGCAGACAAATTATACCCTCTGCCTTGGAGGATTTGTGGGTCTTTAATACAACACCTTCTAACTGATCACTTCATTCTATCATGAGTGATAGATTTCTCAAAAACAAGAACTGCAGATGCTCTAAATCAGAAACAAAAAATAGAAACTGCTGGAAAAGCTCAACAGTTCTGAGGAAGGGTAATTTGGCCTGAAATGTTAACTTCGATTTCTTGCCACAGTTGAAAAAGCTCAGCAGGTCTGGCAGCAACTGTGGCGAGAAATCAGAGTTAACATTTCAGGTCAAATTACCCTTCCTCAGACCTGCTGAGCTTTTCCATCAATTTCTATTTTTGTTTCTGATATGCATCTCAACTCCATTCTCCTGCCTTCTTGCCGTAACCTTTGATCTCCTTACTAATAGTAAAAAAAAAAAAACTTTATCTGCCCTAAAGACTCAATGACTTGGCTTCCATAGGCTTCTGCAGCTTCATGCTTCACGCTTCACATGATAACCAACAATCTGAAATAGTCATCCCATGTAGATGCAACAGTCAAGGCAGCAGAACACCACCACCTCCTCCTCCTTCGGCAGCTCAGGAAATTTGGCCTATCCACAAGGACCCTCACCAACTTTTACAGATGCACCATTGAAAGCATACTCCCCAGGTGCATAACAGGCTGGTGCGGTTACTCTCCTGCTAAGGACTGAGAGAAACTACAGATGGTTGCGTGCACAGTCCAGACCATCACGGAAGCCAACTTCCCATCCATGGGCTCCATTTACACAGCTCGTTGCCACAGAAAGGCTGCCAACAAAGACCCATCCTGCCCCAGTAATGCTCTCCTACAACTTTTTCCATCATACAGAAGCTTCAACACACATCAGCAAGTTCAAGAACAGCTTCTTTCCTGCTGTTAGGCTGATGAATGGACTCTAATTTTAAATAATGCTGATCTTGCCAATGTGGATCTTGCCGACTGCTCACCCTGTGCTGTGTAACCTGTATGCCTCTGTCCAAGTTTTTTTTTTAAACCCTATGATTTGAATGTCTTTGCTTACTATGATCTGCCTGTACTGCTCATAAACAAAGCTTTACACTGTACTTAGGTACATGTGACAATAAATAAAACAAAATCAAATGAGTTCCACAGATTCACCACCCTGTGGCTGAAGAAATTTCTCCTTCAGTTCTAAAGGGTCTTTTTCACTAAAGCCATGTTCTTGGGTCCTAGTCTCTCCTCGTGGAAAGATCTTCTCCACATCCACTCTATCCAGGCCTTGCAGTAGCCTGATAGTTTGAGAGTTTTCCCTTATCCTTCTAAACTCCATGGAGAACAAACCCAGACTCCTCAACCACTTCATCCCTGGGAATATTCTTGAGAAAGTCCTGTAGATCCCCTCCAAGGCCAGCACATCCTTCCTTGGATGCAGGGCTCAAAACTGCTTGCAGTATTCCAAATGCAATCAGAGTCTTATAGCCTCAGCAGTACATCCCTGCTCTTGTATTCTAGCCTTTTTGAAATGAATGCTAATGTTGCATTTGCTTTCCTAATTGTCAACTGAACCTGGATATTAAGAGAATCCCAAGTGAAGACTCGAGTCTCGAGTCTCTTTGTGCTTCAGATTTCCAAAGCTTATCCCCATTTAGAAAAGAGTCTACACCACTTCTTCCTACCAAAACACACAACCTCACATTTTCCCCACAATGTATTCTTCTTTACCTACTCTTATCCAGTCCAAGACCTTCTGCAGCATCCCCACTTTCATCTGTGTCATGTGACCTAACCAACAATACCCTCCTTTCCTTTGGCTAATGTGTAACATGAATAGTGGTCCCAACACTAACTCCTGCAGAACTCTAATATGCCATCCTGAAAAAGACGCATAAATCGCCACTTGCTGCCTTCTACCAGTCACTTATAAGGAATCCATGCTAGTATGTTCCCCTAACACCATGGATTCTAATCTTACTTAGCAATCTGCTGTGCAGCACGTTGTCAAGGGCTTTTTTTTTTTTAAACTCATCATCTCTTTACCTCCTGATTACTTTTCTGTTTCCTCCTGTACTTCTCAATCTTCCTGATTATAAACTGAAACTAGAAGTGTTTATGGGGATAGTAGGAACTGCAGATGCTGGAGAATCTGCGATACCAAGGTGTAGAGCTGGATGAACACAGCAGGCCAAGCAGCATC
>JAHRHZ010000084.1:15729111-15750635 GCA_024137785.1 Ginglymostoma cirratum
GATGCTGCTTGGCCTGCTGTGTTCATCCAGCTCTACACCTTGGTATCTCAGTGTTTATGGGAAGTTTATTTTTCTATTTTGTTTTAAACTTATTTTTACTGTCCAGGCCATGGATGCTATCTTTGCAAAGAATTATGCTTAGTTTTCCTGAATGCTCTGTTATTACTTTATCCCACAATTCCCTTCTCTAATCTACTTGTCTGGATTCCACAAGTCATTGAAGTTATTTCGTCCCAGTTGAGAATCTTATTTTCAAGATTTTCTAACTATTCTAAGTCTAGTATTAGCAACAATGAGTAAAAACTCAGGTTACTAAACATAACATTGAAAGAGTTGCATCAATGCAAGAAATTAAATGAGAAGCAGTTCTGATTGACAATAGAACATTCAGCTTGATGAGTGCCACTGTTTAGAGCCTCAAAAAAAAAAAAAAAAAAAAAAAAAAAATCCTTCCTCATCTTCCTGTTTGAACAGAACATCCAAAAATCCATTTCTGACCAACTTTTTGGTGAACCCTCAATCTTGCAGTAGAACTACTGGATCAGGAACATCAATTTTGAAATACTTTAAACATTTTTCGTACATCTTAGGTCCTGTATAAATGTAAGTTGTAACAGATTCTGGTTATATACAAGTCTAACACACTTAAGTTTGTGTTAAAACCTTTATTTGAATAATCATACAGTTTCCGACATTCACAATATTATACAGCCCGAGCCAACAAAAGACTGCTAATCTGTTAAATATTATAAATACAATGTTTATACAGTTTAAGGGAAATCAGGTAGTGGCCTAGGACTGAGTGGGGTCAATACAAAAAGTAAGAAAAATACTGCCCTCATTTCATAAAAAAATTTATACAAAATATTCTCAGTTAGATAAAATTGCCCCCATCTCTTTACTAAACAGATTAGATGCATAACAAATTGACAAAAATGCATACATAGCCTGAAAACCCAGTGAAGTTAATTATATGCTGCTGTTGAACCCTGCTGACTCAAGAGCATGGTGGGAGGAAACTGTCATTAAAATAATTAAAATAATGTAATGATAAAATAACAAATTCCACCTACAATTAACGTGAAGTCATTTTTTAAAAGTTTCATTTAAATATAAAACTTGGAAATCTTGAACACATTTTCTCTTCAATATGTATTCTTCCTTGACTGTTTGAGCCTGTCATTATTAAGGAAATATTGCCTTTATTTTTTGGTAATTTTTTTTAAAAAAAAATGGAGAAGAAAGCAGAGCCAAGAACCACTCTGCTCCATCCACAGGAGGCTTCCTAAAACTGCAGTCATTGTGCTTCAGATCAGTGAAAATGCTTGAGGTGTGCAGAGATGCAAATACATTGATTATTGCTTTTAATACAATTATCAGCAAACAGATTTTAAAATTTAAATCAAAAAAGCATATTAGGCTATATAAGCAGATGAGGACAAAGAAATTTAGTAATAGTTGATATTTCTTGATTACGTGCTCTACCAATACAGGGAAGTCCCATTTTAATTTGTTAAATATCTCTTCTTACTGAGGTTTGCAGGCTTGCAAATGGTAAGCATTCATGGATTTCTATTATTTTTAATGAATTTGTCACATTGCAGTCTGTTGTGTTACATTGATTGTTAACAATCAATGTTGATGAATGGAAAGTTGTTCAAGGAAGTAATTTCCGTGTGAACACTATTCTTAAAACTAAACAATAAATCCTACTTTCATGGCCTTCAGAAAATTCAATCTAATCCTACTATTGTAAAAGCAATTTACATTGCAACATAGTCAACACAGCAGATGACAATCAACTAGAGCTTCTGTTGCATTGATTGTTTATTAGTGAAGTTGGTCAAAGAAGTTTAAATCAATTGAGCTATAAATTTAACTAATTATTTCCTTGGTTAATATTTTAATTCGCTTAAATATATACCCAAAAGTGCACTTAAAAATGTGGGCTTAAACCTTCCAGATTGATAATCCCACTGATCTCAAGTTTTCAATATTGCTTTCTAAAAAGTGGACTCTAGCCTGTAAATTAATTACACCATGTATGATGAAGAGCACTGAAGCCAGCAGGGTCTCTTAAGATACAGGTAGTGTTAAAAGATAACCATACAGAATACCCTCATACCACCAAGAATGGAAAAGAAACTTGCTTTACCGCAATATCTCTTGAAATTCAAATTTTCAAAACACTAAGATTTTCCACTCTGGGAGCAGAACAGCAACTTTGAAATATTTTGCTAGTGTTGCACAGAAATTTCTATACACAGTTTGATAATTACATTTTCCATAGGAAAAAAAAATAGGTAATGCTCTCAATTAGGAAATGAAAATAATTGAAAGTCGTGAGTAACGTTTTTTTTAAAAATGGACTCCAGTAGTAATGTGGTCCTTCAGAGTATGCAAGTATTGTAGTATGAGGTTATTAAACTCAATTTTTAAACACTTATTCAGCAATTTCACAAGACCATTTATTTGCCTTCAGTTGCAGGTAACGTGTTCAATTGTAGTTTGTGAAGCAATTCAGTTTTAAAAATGTAGAATCAGTTTGGGAGGTTGGTTCCTAAAATGAAGATGAACGAACAGAACCTTGGTGGTTAAAAAATAACAAGTTATATATTGTATCATTTCCAAAATAATATCAAGCATAGTTCTGAAAGATTCTTGATGTAAAAAGTGATTGCAATTTTATCCTTTCATATTTACCAATACCCTTTTCATTCACCACTGTCAAATATTTGTTTGAAAATAAATTGGATTCCCATCTCCTAAATGAGGTTCCTGCTGAGCCAACATAAATCGAGAAGTAATATTCTGAATGTACTGTATGTTAAGTAATAAATCAAGAGAAAAGGTCTATAGTGTTATCATTGTTCCATCTTCTCGCATGTTTCCATGGCTTGAAGTTACTTTTCTAGCATTGTCATTGTGTGTGTTCAAAGAATTTAATGAGCCTTTGTATTTGCTTTCATTGTTTTCCAACAGTGGGCTGTTTAGAGATGTGTTATGCTGCATCTTTTTAGTTAGGTCTCCATTTACATAATTAGGGAATACTGTTTTTGGAATGTACGATGGCATGTCATTTTCAATTACTATATCACCTTCATCTTCACTCTCTCCTTCTGCTGTACTGTAACTGTTGGTATAGTTGGAAGCAGCGGTTATTGTGTGCTGGCTTGGTGTACTGTCTGTTGACACCCCAGAGCTACCTGAAGCTCTGCTGCTGCGAATCACATTATTTCGTTGATTTGCTGGTTTCACTGTGATAATCAGATTGTGACTGTTGGCTACCATCATGTCAGTCACCTGGTCTAGTGACTTGCCTGCGACATCAATTCCATTTACCTCTAGTATTTCATCATTGACTGCGAGCAGGCCTGTGCTCTCTGCTAAGCCACCCCGGACAAGCCGTGAGATGAAGATTCCGGGAACTTTTTCCACTCCTTGAGGAGCAACCCGCACACTCACCCCATCACGAATATAAAATCCAAGTGGTTTGTCAGAGCCATGTTTGTGAAGGCGAACTCTCCGATGAGTTTCTGGAAGGATGTCTACATCAATAATGGAAGAAATTTGTCTGAAATCCTGAGGCATTCCAATCAAGATGTGAGGCTTTGACTTGTGGTGGACAGGACGCAGAACATGAAGACCTTTCTTCTTGCGCAGGAGAGAATTGGTTCCGAATGCTCCACAGTCCCCTTCAGCTGCAGAAAGATTAAAACATTTGGTTATTTTTCTGCATCTGAAAAAAACTTCAGTTTATGTGGATCAGACAACTAAGCAAATTACATCCTAAAGCATTTGGTTTTATTCCTGGTTCCCCATGCAATTCTGTCTTAAACAGAACTAAGTTTTCACTGGATTATCTCAGTTAAAAAGGAAACTTTTTTTTGGAAGTACTGGTGTCAGAAGAACCCTGGTATAAATATGTAGGTCTTAAGATAAATTATGGCACGAGTAGGTTTTTTTCTATTTGAATTTAGCATGTAGCTAGTTACACTTCTCAGTAACATGTAGCTATGAAGATTACTTGCTAGTGAGGTTCATTCCCTATAATCATTACAATCTTGACAAAAAACAAAAAGAAAAGAAATCAAAAGCTAGAAGGGAGTGAGCAAGAGCCTAATTCAATCTACAAGCCTTCTTTCTCAGACCACAAATTATCTCTGAAGGTGTGATGCTTCTGTTCCCATTGGAAATGAATCTGATCATTCTAAATGCTAACCTTCTCTCCAAACAAAAAGGAGGTGACTGAGAATGGGAAACAATGACAAATCTTCATGCCAGTCAATATATGGCTAGATAAAAATGATGGATTCTACAATGAAGCATGCTACACATTCTTCCCTCCTCTCCCCACATCTCCCTAGAAGAATAAAAATATTTTGTGCTAAGTATTCTCATATTACTCTTTGTATGAAGTACCACAATTTAGATTGCACATTGATGACAGTTACATTGGGATGTGATTATACGACTGTTCTGCTGTTTTCTGTATACACACACACACACACACACACACACACACACGTCACATTCTTTTTCCTCCCTGTGGAATTTAAGAGTGGTAAAAGGCTTTAGCTGTGCACCATAACAATCAATCCCCAGATGAGAGAATGTATTGTGTTACACTGTTCTGGTAGCCTTTTTGATAATCCTGAAAATCTATTCTAACTAGATTTAAGTAATGGCAATGCTTGGGACTTTAACTCTTGACCATTTGAGCTGATTGCTGAATTGCTAGTCTACCAAGCCACTTCAAGAGATTAACCTTTCCTTTTGACAAAGGAATGCTTTATATTCAATTTATGTTGCTGTCAAGTCTGACAATATGAAGCAATACGCATTCAATTATTTTCTCAATTTACCATCCAAATTTTAATCAATGTATAACATCTTGTGGGGGAGGGAAGAAAGGAAGAGCAAGACTGCATGGTCAATTTCAGAATCTATTAAATAGTTAATCTATTACGTGGTGACTACTTTTTGGATCCTCAATACAACCCCCATGATGCCAGAAAATTAACTTCCTTGCTTTTGTACTCTTATGCTCTTATTTAAGCAGCCCAGGATCCCTTATGCCTTATTAACTGCTTTCTCAACCTGTCCTGCCAAATTTAACTGTCATATTCACACACACACACAATCCCAAGCCTTTCAACTTTGGTACTCACTTTAAAAGGATACAATTCTAAACTAAAATCTTCATCACTTCACTGTTAAATTCCATCTGCCCCGCATCCAATAATTCCCACCAGCCTACGTCTGCTTGAAGTACATTATTCAATTCAAAAAAATCTTTATTTAGGAATAATTTCAATATTTGAAAATAATCGTCATCTCCCCTGCAGTTCTTACCCAAATCCTTAATGTGTCCCATAGCCCTCATACCATTAGTCAATCGAAGAAGATTTCCCTAGTCTACCAAATCCAAATCTGCCATAAAAAGTGTGCCCTGCTGTCAAAAATCAGTGTCCTTCGTTCCAAGGTGAACCCACTGCAGCTTTTCCAACCCAGCCTTCTGCAAGATCTCTCATCCCTGGTGCCGATTTCCTTGTAACCGCTCACCCTGCCTAAATAATGCTGAGACTAAAATGGATGCAATATTCAAGTCAGGTCCTAACCAGAGATTTACAAAGGTTGTGCATAACTTATCCATTTGGTACTCAATGCCTATATTTATGAAGCCCAAAATCCCAAATGCTTTATTAATCACCCTCCCATTATATCCTGCTATCTTCAAGAGATGCATAGGCATTCCCAGGCTCCTCTGATTTGGCACTATTCTAAAGTATGTCCATAAATTTTTATTGGCTCTCCCTACTTCCTCAAAATCATCATATTATATTTTCTGTAATAAATTCCATCTGCACTGTTCTGACCATTCTGCTAACCAGTGATGCAGTAAATTTGTATCATCCCCACTGTTTGCTACTTGCCCAAGTTTAGTATCATGGATTACTGCTTGAATTCTGCAATTGCTAATTTAAAAAAGAACTTGGGTTCTGAAACTGAATTTATGAATGATACTAAACATGTGCAGCCTGGCAGACAGGTTGGCTAAGTTATGCAAATTGGCACAAATGACAACTGTCATTTAACACCTACAAATATAACTCAAGTACCAAATAAACAAAACAGAATTACTATGCCAACTCAAGAAGGGCCCCACATGGAATTAGTCTCATCAGTGTTTAGACAAAACATGGCATGGCGATTTAAGAAGCTAACAATACAGAGACAGAATAATGGAATAGTGGTCCATTAAGGTTTGAATATTTGTGGCTGTATCCAATGACGTAATTGCACATAACACAAGGGAAAAGAAGAACTCATTTATAGATTTAGGAGGTACAGTCAATTGCAAAAAGCAAAATATTGCAGATTGTGATAATCAAATAAGTGCAAACTAAAAGCAGGAAAAACTCAGTACTACTGTCCAACCTATAGCTAAATTCAATTTAAACTAACTACTCAATGTGGCACTATCCTTTTCATTAAAAGAAGGAAAGCATTTGATATGTTGAAACAGCATACTATTGTTTCCCATTCACCCACTGTCTTTGTGCAAGCATCAGTATTGAAGTACTTACACCTGGACAAGCAGACAAAAGATAAACAATAGGGACCTGATCAGAAAATGGGATAAATATAAACTACAATTTTTAATAATTAAAGTTGTAGTAATGTCAGGAACCCAAATTGCACAAAATGTACATATTTACATTGACCCTCAGCAATTAGCAAGAAACATTAATATATAGCATTACATAGGACAAAAGACTAGGAAATCATTCTCTCTTCCTCCACCCCACCCCCACCAAAAGGTTCCTAGTGGTCCAGATCAAATAGCAGCTTCAAAAAAAAAGAGATAGGACGTTAAAAAAATTATAACCAGTGGGGATAGCAAATTTTAGATGGTCAGTGAACATTCGGAAAGATAGGGAAAAAAAACAGGCTGATGTTTCAAACAGAAACCTTCAGGAGTTGGTTTCATTTCTATTCTAGGAGATGGATGGATGTCTGTTTGGATACTGTAAACTTCAAAACTTTAATTGTTCCAGGATTGAAAGAATCAGCAGTAGCTTTATGGAAACAAAGCTGCAACAGTTAGAGCACTGTGTTATTTCATTGTAATAGTTTTAATTTTTGGCATGCTTATTACTCTCTTTTGTGACTTATTTACTATAATACTTAGTGCCAAATAGGAAGACCTCTTGGGAGTGAGGTACAAGGTCACCTTGTTGAAGCCCTGTGAGATAAGAGTGGGTCACAAAGAATCCTTAACTGTCCTTTGTAATTCATCTATTGATTGTTGGTTTGCATATATCTGCACTGCATAATTAATTTATGCATTTTGTTTAAATTATATATGGTGTAGCAACTCAACTTGGAAATGAGCCAACGTGGAGGAAAATTACAAATTATGGTGGCTAATTATACTAACTTTTGTTCATGGTAAAAACAATGAATAAGGTGGTACTGTAAACTTCAACTCTGTTCAGAGATTGCAAGAATCAGCAATAGCTCTTTCTGTAATAAACTGCTTCCTGAGAAAAGGACAAGGAGAAATGTTATAAAAGGAATTAAAAGCAACATGCTAATTAAATCATCCCTGCAAAGGAAGGCTCAAGGCAACATAAATAAGCTGGTTTCTGGGGAGAAAGATTGTGATAACCTGCTACCTTTTGACAATTGAGCAATTAGGATTGCCTGCAGAGGGAATACCGGAGGTAAAAGAGATTAATTGTTAGAAAGTTTTGTTTCAAAGAGACAGTTAATATCAAAATTAATAAGGAACAGGGAACCCACTCCTGATAAAGCAAGTTACAGACCTGATGACTCCAAAAAAGTAATGTGTTGTGCATGAACCATCTAAAGGATCAATAACATAACAGAAGCTTCATGACAGACAATCCTGTAAGAATTCAACTTCAGGGTTCTTTAGTGGTAGAACGCGAGAACAAAGCACAAGTATTGAATCTTGTAAACGTCCAGAGACGGGCACTGTTGGTTGGAATCGTAACAAATACCACCATTAACTGGATAATAGCTAAGTTGAGTGGAGGCTTGACTTGTTTACTTGAATGGTCTAATTTGGTTGCTACATGCAATAGAGTTTAAGTAATTGTTTCGGTATTTAATGATCTTGGAGAAAACTGCTGAGTTGTCAAATCCCTTGGTTGCACCCATTAGAGGTGCTACTCTGCCAAAATATTTTCCTTACACGCGAATCTGATACCAGAAGACTGGCAAAATTGCAAATGTTGCATCCTTATTCCAGAAAAAAAAGGCAAGGACTAACAGAGCAACTAAAGGCCAAGAAGATTAACCTTGGTGGTGGGAAGCATCTATCAAATAAAAATTATAGACAAAATGAAGAGTTATCTGGGCAAATGAAGGTTAATCAAGAAAAGCCAGCATGGATTTGTTAAGGATAAATAGTCTTCAACTGGGTTTTTTTTTTTGATGATTTAACAGGGATGGTTGAAGGCAATTCTGTTGATGTGCTGTAAATAGGACTTCTAAAAGTCAGTTGATAAAGTATTGCATAGTCCCAAGACAGTGCTTTAATAGAGGTTTTTCAGACAAAAAGGTTTATAGCAGAGTTCTTCAAGTGTCATGTCCCGCTCTTCCAAAATGTATTAAAATACCTGGATCTTGGTGTAAAGAATAGAAGTTGTGGACAATACAAATCTTGGAAACATTGCGACCGAGAAGGATTGTGTAGGATACAGGTGATTGAAGTGACCAGACAAATGGTAAATGAAATGTGAAGTGCAGAGAAATGAGCATGTGAAGAGAGTTAATTTTGCTAGAAAGAACAAGGCAAGACAACACAAAAATCAAAGGGTACACAATTCTGAAGATGCAAGAGCAATTGGACCAGAATGTATACATGCATAAAATGCTGAAGGTGGTTGAGTAAGTGGTTAATAAAGCCAAGGATATTGTATGATTTATTATAAGGGATTATAAAATACAAATCAAGGTGATATTAAGCTTTTATAGAACACTAATTTGCCCTCAATTGGGAGTATTATATATATTGAACAGATATTTTGTATCAGTCTTTATGGTGGAAGATTCCGAAGAAATACGAGAGGATTAAAAAACTGCTAGTGTGAACCCCTATTCAAAAAAGGGAGGTAGGCAAAAAAGTGGATAACTATGGGCTGATTAGCCTAATATCCATTATTAGGTGAGTATTGGAATCAATTAAAGGAAGTAAATGCAGAACGGGGTGGGGGGTGGGAAATCAATGTAGTCAAGCACAATCGGTATGCCTTCATGATAGAGATATAGTGTCTAATTATTTGAGGAAGTCTCAACAGGAAAGATTGAGGGGAACCAGCAGATGTGTTCTAATTGGACTTGCAGAAGGCATTTAGCAAGGTTCCTCACAAAAAAGTTAAGTTACCTTACATAAAATAAGAGTCCATGGTATCAGGAATAGTATGTTCACATGGGTAGAAAACCAGCCAGTGTGGATAAGGGGTTCTTTTCAGGTTGGTGATCGTGATCAGTGGGTTTCCACAGGGATCAGTGCTGCAACCACAAGTGTTAACAAAATATATTACTGGTCTGGAGGAAGGTAAATTTGCAGATGACAAAAATAGGTGGAAAGGCAGGTTGCAAGTGGGATAGACAATTTGAGATATAGATAGGTTATGAGTGGGCAAAAAAGTTAAATTGAGTATAATGTGGGGAAAATGCAAAGTTCTGCATTTTGGAAGGGAGAATAAGAGAACAAACTATTTAAGTGCAGAAAAACTGCAAAAAGCTGCAATACAAAGTGCACTAAACACAGAACTAGAACACAAGTGGTGCAGGGAATCAGGAAGATTACTGGAGCGTTGGTCCTTATTTCAATGGAGTTGGAGTATAGCAAGCACTGTCGGATCAGTTACAATCCTACTGAATGGCAGAGTGGGCTCGAGAGGCTAAATGGCCTACTCCAATTCCTATTTCTTATAGGATCTTATGGTCTTGCATTCAATTCTGGGTACAAGACTTTGGGATGGACATGAAGGCAGTAGAGAGGGAAGAAAAAAGGTTTACAAGGGCGATGAGATAACAAGGTGTAGAGCTGGAATGAACACAGCAGGCCAAGCAGCATCAGAGGAGCAGGAAGGCTGATGTTTCGGGCCTAGACCCTCCTTCAGAAATGGGGGGGGGGGAAGGCAGACACAAGATGGATAGAAGAGAAGATAGGTGGAGAGGAGGCAGACAGGGCAAAGAGGCAGGGATGGAGCCAGCAAAGGTGAGGAGTTAGGGAGGAGATAGGTCAGTCCAGGGAGGACAGACAGGTCAAGGGGGTGGGATGAGGCTAGTAGGTAGGAGATGGGGGTGGGGCTTGAGGCAGGAGGAGGAGATAGGTGGGAGGAAAGGACGAGCTGGGCTGGTTTTGGGATGTGGTAGGGAGAGGGGAGATTTTGAAGCTTGTGAATTCCACATTGATACCATTGGGCTGCAGGGTTCCAAGGCTGAATATGATTTGCTGTTCCTGCAGCCTTCGGGTGGCATCGTAAACCTCTGGTTTACCTATTCAATACATGTACACTATGTGTACACATATGCATGTTCATTGGGGGGGGGGGGGGGCCGGCCGGGCGGGGGGGGTGGAGGAGGAATGGGTAAATAGAGGCACTGTCCTTCGTTCAAAAAAGGTATCCTGCCAGTTGAGGGGTACTTTTTTGCGTGGAGTGCTGAGATCCACTCCCTTGTCTTTGTGCTAAACATTTACTTATGGCATGGGTTCCTCAAATGATCCTAGACTTCAAGAAATGTCATTCCAGCAGCAGCAGCTGCAGCCTCCCTAACAATTCTGCTGACCTTTGATTAGCTATCAGCTCTCCTTTGGCAGGATTTCCACCTGTCGTCTTTGATACCCTAGTGGCCACTGGAGGACACTAAGTGCCATTTGGATTCTTTATGAGCAGACCTTCCCAGAGAACACAATCTGGAGATTTGTTTGCTTTCTAGCTAGCAGGTAAGATCTCAGATGTCTATTTCTTTGCCAGAATGCATACTACTTCATGGCCACTGAGTCAGTGAACAGATTTGAACTTCGAACTCCTTTTCATTACTAGAACTGATCATTTTGACTTACAACAACATTGCCCTGGCTGCCAAAACTTTACATGTTCACTTAAGCTCCAGATTTAACAGCTTTAACATTTAGTTGACCTTTCATCCATAATCTGCCACACTTAATTAGCACTGCTGTCTTTACCCATCTTCTAAATCAGAGAAACATCGATTCCCCATCACCCAAAAAATGTATAGAAGTTACAATGGTCATCTGTAAATCCATTTATGGCTTTGCGTCACCAGCTCTTCCAACACCAATGCCCTGTTCCTCCCAATCTCTTCCACATTTCTGCTTCTGCACACCCCTTGCTGTCTTTCACACAAACGTTACCCATTTTACTTCTACTCATACTCCCTTCAGAACTCATTTCTGTAATTTTTGAAGTCTTTCCCCTTAATGAAGCTCCAATCATTCTTAATTTGTTGATCTGTAAATCTCATCTGGAGAGAGATACTGTAAACTACAAGATGAATGCTCATTTGAAGCTAAAAAACAAAATTATAGCTTTGTTTGCTTTCAGTCTTTTGACAGACCTACAGTGTCACTGCAGATATTAAAATAGTCAGGAGGCAAAATGGCACATATTGAAGTGTAGCTGTTGTTCTTAAAACAAATTTACCCAATGATTCAGTTGATCCAATAATAGCTCAATTAGTACGTTTGGTTTATATTAAAATTAATTGATTACCTCCAAGTCCAGTGTGACCATTAGTATCAATTGGTAAGTATTGCAATGCTATGACCAAATACTAATCCATGTATTAAATTTTCTTTAACTTTTAGGTTTTAGCACATACTTCTTGCTAAGTGAAGAGCAATCTAGCATCCATGTGCCAAAACATAACCAAATCCATCTGCATTTTTTTGACATAATGGATCACAAATGTGACCTGTAAAATACCTTTACAGCATCAAAGTCAGCCAGCATTCTTAAGCAGGAGTTAACAACTGGAAGAAAGGAATTTTCCATTTCTCAAACATTTTTCCTGCTCAACAAGTATATGGAACATTTAAGTTTCTAACTCAAGGTCCACTTTATAGTTTGTGTTACACAGCTGGAGGTGCATAAAGTGACTGAACATCTGATTATAGGAACAGCCAGGCTGGTAACTCCCTAGGGAGATCTTTGTTCTACAATACTGTAGAACTATTCCTCGTTTAAAGTTACCCCCTTTAACATTGTTTTACTTTAATATCAGAATATTGGTGGTGCCCGTAATCGAGATAAAATTTATGAGATTTTAAATGTTTCCTGCGAGACGTGATTAGTGCCTCTCCTACTCCATGACTACTCCCCAACCTCCAAATCTGCCTTTTCCCCTCCCGAATTCACCCACATGCTGCTTCCTTCTGTTTGACTTGCATTCCCATTCAAGATCCAGACTTAACCCAAAGCTAGCGCTCCACTGCCTTGTGAGTGCAAGTCCTGATGGTTGAAAAACACAGGTGCTTTTACAATCTTTACAAGGTCCCATGCACAAGATTATCATGTAAAATTAAAAGATATGGAATGGAGGTAGCATACTGACATAGACAGAACTGGTTGGCTGTCAGGAAACAGTAGCAATTAGAATGAGGGGAGGGATGTTGTAGAAACCTACAACATTCTAACAAGACTAGACAAAGTAAATTGGGGATGCGATGGCCTAGGTGGTTACGTCACCAGACTATTAATCCAGAAACTCAGCTAATGCTCTGGGGACTCAGGTTCAAAACCCACCATGGCAATGGTGGAATTTGAATTCAGTAACAAATCTGGAATTAAGGGTCTAACGGTGTCCATGAAATGGTTGTCGATTGTCAAAAAACCCATCTGACTAAGGGAGTGAAGGAAATCTGCAGCCCTTACCTGGTCTGGCCTCCATTTGTCTCCAAACCCACAGCAATGTGGTTGACTCTAGGCAACAATGCTTTGGACAATAAATGCTGGCCTAGCCATAGAAACCCTCATCTCAGTGATAGAAAAAAAAAACACAGGAAGGATATTCCCGATGAGTGAAATGTCCAGAATCAAGGATCATTGTTTAAAGGACAGGGGGTACATCATTTAGGATTGAGTGTAGGAGAAACTTCTTCACCAGTGGCAAGCCTATGGAATTCTCAACCACTGAAAGCAGCTGAGGCCAAAACATTGTATATTCAAGGAGTTAGATATCGATTTAAGGCTAAAAGGGATCCAAAGGGTATGGTTAGAAAGCAGGGTACTGAATTGGATGATTAACCATGATCATATTGAATATCAGAGCAGGCTTGGAGGGCTGAAAGGCCTACTCCTCCTATTTATGTTTTTTTAAATAAACATTCTTCAAAAGCTACTCCTATCTTGCTGTTCTTCTCAGGCCCTCCCTTCCAGCAAGGGCGCAGAAGGAAATGGCAAGTGGGAGCATATTTTAAAAAAAAAACACTTCAAATCACTGGAATTTCCATGCACCTCCATGACAGAGTTCCATCTTTTGATTTAATTGGAATCTTGAACCAGAATAGAGTTCAGAAGTGTTGACATGGTCTCTCGGTCTTAAACTGAACATTTCCACATTTCACATACCTTACAGTCTATACTGCAAATCTTTACACGTTCATGTCCACTGAAAAACCCCTAGGTAGTGCGTTCTCTAAGGCTACCATTCAAGTTGCTCACTTGCTATTCACATTAGTTTTGGGACCTGGCTAGCAGAGTATTAAAAAGTGTTTTAAACTGATTATCCCGATTTGGCAAACTTCCTCTTGAATCGTTGTTTAATCACCGAGATATCTCTATCCCAGTCTTGATATGTAACAAAGAACTTTTGGTGCTACTCCAAACTCTTAATTCCCTTCATCCCTTCTCGGATCCTTCTTACCAGCAAGCCTTCTTTCAGTTCTCCTTTCTCAAAATACATACTTAAAGCATACATACTCCTCACTTACTTCCCTGTCATCAGCCTAGGCTCAATCCATACAGTCATCACAACTGCTTGTTCTATCAGCTTGCTGAATTTCTCACCTAATGTGCCCACTGGGGACTAAGTGTCCTAATTTCCTTCCCAATCTACTCATTGCTTCAATTGCTGACCCCACCCTCAACTACAATGCCAAATGTCTTGCCAATATATTCAGTCTTCCTCCACCTACTGTAGACAGCAACTGGAGTTCGGAGAGTTCAGACTTAGGCTAAAATCACTACAGTTTACTTATTCACTGTGATAAGTAAAAGGAATTTTTAGGAAGGATAGGAGGGCAGTCATACAGCATGGCTTTTGGTCCAACTGACAGAGTCCCATTTGTTAGCATTTGGCCCTTCTCTCAAACCCTACTCTTCATATACCTATCTAGATGCCTTTTAAATGTTGTAACTGTTGTAAGCCTCTACCACTTCCTCTAGCAGCTCCTTCCATACATGCAACACCCTGTGTGTGAAAGTGTTACCCCTCAGGTCCTTTACAAATCTTTCCCCTCACCTTAAACCTACATCATCTAGTTTTGGACTCATCCACCCTCCGAAAAGACCCTGGTTATTCATCCTATCCATGCCCCTCATGATTTTATAAACCTCTACAAGGTGCCCCTTCAGCCTCAAACTCCTGGGGGGAAAACAGCCCCAGTCTATTCAGTCTCTCAATAAAACTGAAACCCTCCAATCCCAGCAACATCAATGTACATCTTTTCTGCATCTTCTCAAGTTTAGCACCTTTCCTATAGAAGGGTGACCAGAACTGTACACTTTACACTAAAAGTGGCCTCAATGTCCTATAAAGCTGCAACATGACATCCCAACTTCTGTACTCAATATGCTGACTAATGGAGGCAAGGGTGCCAAACTCCTTCATTACCTTGTATATCTACAACTCTACTTCAGAGGAACAATGTACCTGCAGTCCATGGTCTTCATTCAGCCACAATCCCAGCACACTACCATTAACTGTATAAGTGGTGTGCTGGTTTGCCTTACCAAAACTTAACACCTCACATTTATCCACATTAAGCTACATCTGCCACTCTTTGGCCTGTTGACTTAACTGATCAAGGTCCTGTTGTACCGAGATAATCTTCACTGTCAACTGCACCACCCATTTTGGTGTCATCTTCAAACTTACTAAGCATGCCTCCTATATTCTTATACAAATTGTTTATATAAAAAACAGTGGACCCAGCACTGATCCTTATGGCACTCTGCTGGTCACAGGTCTCAAGTCCAAAAAGCAACATTCTACTGCCACCCTGTTTCCTGTCAAGCCAATTTTGTATTCAGTTAGCTAGCTCTCCCTGGATCTCATATGATCTAACCTTACTAACTAGTCCACCATGCAGAACCTTGAATGCTTTACTGAAGTCCATTTAGACAAAGTCTACCACTTTGCCTTCAATCATCTATGTCAATCCTCAAAAAAACACTCAAATTATTGAGACACAATTTCCCATATGCAAAGCCATGTGTTCACGGCCATCCACTTGCTATGTCATGCAGCCAGGCTACCCCACATATCAGACAAGGCCGTCTGACTTCATTATATTGATCTTTTCCCCATAGCCTTTCCAATTCTACTTCCCTGGGTCATCCTAGAATGACAAGAATTTCCAGCTGCTTTTTTTTAAAAATTCAGTCATGGGATGACAGCATCACTGACCTGGCCACCATTTATTGCCCATCCCTAAATACCCAAAAGGGTAGTTAAGAGCCAACCACACAAGCCCCCTACTTAAACCCTTATCCCAGGTCTTCTGCATCCTCATTTGTAAGTAAAAAAACACATGGATTTTTTTGTTACCAAGATTGACAGCAAATTGGATGCTGTCACATCCTTCCCTTGCTTCAGCCCACCTGCCAAACCTTGACAAAAGGGTACCTTTCACACCCAGCTCTATCCCAGACAGGAACTCCCATCGATTTTTTCCTCCCATCTTCCCTAATACCATCTAAGAGCTCATTTTGCTTGAACTTGTGTATAACCCCATCTTACCAAACTGCTGACCACCCATCTCTTTTTGCTGGCCCCCACTCCCACTTAATATTGTTAATAGTTCTTTCAGCTCAGGTATAGTTCCCATCACTAAATCGGACTTTTCAAAAAGAAAAAGCTCCAACTGACACCCCAGGGTATCAGCATTAAATTGAATGCCGACTCTCCAGTGCATTATTGAAGGTCACTGTCAGAGTGCTGGCTTTTGGGCAAAATGTTAAATCAAGGCCCTTTTTGTTTGCTCAGATGGATGTGAAAGATCCCATGGTGCTATTTTCTTGATGAATAGTGGAGTTATCCCAGGTAATCCTGACTAACAGCTCTCCCTCATGCAATGTTATTTGGTGCTTGCTGTACACAAATTCTGTTCCATATATCTTATATCAACAGCTATACTTCAAAAGCACTGTCTTTGTTGAAAGAGACTTTGAAACATCCAAGATGACAGTGTGGAGCTGGAGGAACACAGGCCAGGCAGAGGAGCAGGAAAGCTGACCTTTTGGGTCAGGACCCTTCTTCAGAAAAGATATATACTCCTCACCTTCTACTTCCCAGTCAGTCTAGGCTCAATCCGTTTCAGTTTTGAAAGTAATGAATTCTGCTACCATTTCCTGGTGGAAAGCTACTATTGGAGACTCAAGAATGAATAGATAATTAGTTCACTGAACACTAATTTCCCCATAAAAAGCATTTTTAGTTCTGATCACCTTCAAGGAGGCTTCTACACTATTACTTGAGACAGAGAAAAATACAGATTTCAATTCATTGCCAATAGTATATTTTATGCACTGCATCACATGCATGTATCAGATTTAGAAGTGTTGGGAGACAAGAAAAAGTTGATTTGTTGTATTATACAAACCAAATGAAAAGAATGGATTTGTGCGCAGGAGTCTGGTTTCTTCTTGCAGCTTCAGGTAGCAAAAAGTGGAAGTCACCATTGAAACAGCAACCTATGCTCCTCCGAGACAAAAAGTGAAAACTGTTCGATGAGTTTAACCTGTGGGTCACTTTGCCTCAAGCAAGGGCTGATATTGAGAACCTACAACCTCAGCCACAAGAGAATGAATAGTTACCAAGAGCCAGTCACATTCTGTCCTTCTCACTGGTGTGGGTGGGAGACAAAGAAGAGGGTAGGCAGAAAGAATAAAACAAATTATAGGGTGTGAATATGTAAGCCTGAAAGAATGAGCTCACTTGTCCACAAAACTTATTTCTCACTGAAGGATTTATTTTTGAATCCTTTCACCATGTTAAAGGAGAAATAGTAGGGATAGGTCATTTTGTTAGAAGCAAAAAATTGTTAGGACTCACTATAAATTACAAGAATTTTAAACGAGTCTAATGAAGGTGTGTAACCTGGACACTTTGTCCTTGGACTTTAATTAAATATTGCAGGATTGTCATTAAAAATAAGGAGAGCCAAAACTTCAATTGAAAACTGAGCAGAATGCAAGTCAAGGGACAGGGCCTAAGCTGATTAAATACACAAGTGGTACATGATGGAGTACAAATAAATCAAAGGCAGGGAGTGCATTTATTCCAAATATTTAATCTATGAATCACCACTTGCAATGATAGTGCTGGAATGAATGATACCAACCAGTCATTCCTCATTCTTTTACCTGAATGGCTTTTTAAAAATGTATTCTTTTCATGCATTACTGGGCAGCGTGCATATCAGCCTGTTCACAGCAGCCGATTTATGATAATGGAATCAGGTGATCCATCACTCTAAACCGAATGGAATGTGGTGCAGAATACCACAGACAACACATCATTCAGTAACCAAGGTGCACAGGCACACGTACACAGTAATCTTGAGAAACTAGAATGTTTGCTAATAAAATGTAAAGCTCATCTTGTTGTAGGAAGCATGCAAAAGAAGACACAAGTAATTCCATAACCAACACATCAGATAAAAGCTCTGCCGTCCTGCTATATCAAATTATGAACAGTAAATGGACAATTAAACAAGTGACTGGAGGCAATAACTTTGCAAAAATCCCAAGCACAAATGACAGGGAAGCTCAGCTCATCAGTGCACAGGATAATGCTGAAGTATTTGCAATCATCTTCAGCCAAAACTGCTGATTGGATAATCCATCTGTCTCCTGAAGATCTCAGGATCAGATGGCAGCTTTCAACCAACTGTATTCACTCCTGGGTGACATCCAGTAACAGCTGAAGTCAGATGCAGCAGAGGCTAGGAGTTGATAATATTCTGGCTGAAGAAATGAAGACCAGTTCCCGCACTAGCTGCATTCCTATAAGCTGTTCTCGGACAGCTACAACACTGGAACCTATCAACAATGTGGAATGCATTAAGTGGACAGAGAACAAATCAAATCTGGTCAAGTCCTAGTCCAGTCTACACTGAATCAGTGATGCAATGACACAGCATTGCACATGTTCACTGACATTCAACCTAAAATTTTGCCAAGGGTATTTCTGTCCCAGATCTCATCACTGCCTTGTGCCAATAATAGGCAGAGTTGAGTTTTGAGAAGAGATGAGTGACTGTCCTCAACATCAAAAAGAGAGTGTCTGATCAAGTATGGCATTGAAGAACCTTAGCAAATTTTAACTCACATGGATGTTGGGAGAAAACACTCCACTGTTGGAGTTATGCCTAGCACAGAGTGAGATGTTTGTGGTTGCAAGAGGCCAATCATTTCAGTCCTAGGACATTACAGAAGTTCCTCAGTGTAGTATGCTAGGCCCAACCATCCATAAACCTTTCTTCCAGAAAGGTCAGAAGTGGAAATATTTTCTGATGAATAGCACTGAACACTGCAAATAAAACTTCTCAGACACCAAAGCAAAGCACAGTCCATATGTGCATACAGCAAGGCCTCAACTACTAAGTGGAAAGTAACATCTCATCATACAAGTGCCAAGCAAGGACCAACTTCAAAGAGAATCTAACCATCTGCCTTTAATGATGAGGTTTCAACCATGGTAATGCTATTGAATATTAACACCTTGGGGGGTATTCACAAAACAAAAGCTGACTTGGCTAAGTCATAACTTACTGTGGATACATTTCCAAGCCATAGACTGGGCATTCTGCAAATTAACTCCCCTCCAAAACCACCATATAAAAAAGGAACAAGAATATGATGGAATATATTCCATTTGCTTAGATGAGTACTGCTCGAAAAACAAGAATTGACACTATCCAAGACAAACTAGCCCAATTGATCTAAACCCCACCTGCCACTTGTGCAGTGACAGCAGTATGTACCATTTAAAGATGTACTGCAGTAACTCACTATTTACAGCCTAGAAGAACAAAAAGGAGATGGTGGCTTTCCTATGCATCTTCCAAGTGGTATATCACTCTGGACTTGGAATTACATCAATCGTGGTGTTAAAATCCTAGAACTCCTCCCTGAACAGCACTGTGGATGCAATTACCTCACATGACTGCTCAGGTTCAACACGGTGGTTGGGGCAATCAGGAATGGATACTAAATACTGGCCTTTTCAGCAATTCCACCCCATGCAATAAAATTTCATATATTCTTACGCAAGCTATTTTGTACCATTTCATACAATTTATCTCATCAGAGTTTCTGTAAAATTACTTATCCATTTCACAGTCCCAATATAAATCTATATTTACTTGGACAGACTGAGCTTGTACTTGTGGAATACAAAGTTCCTGCATAGCTGGTGAATGTTAGCTCACTGTTGATAACAAACGTTACCTAAGCTAAATGAAATGAATTGCAAAAGAAATGCAGCTGTACTAACATATATAATTTTACATGAATACCAACATCTAATCCTTATTCAGTAGAAACCATCTCACTACTTTAGTGACACCCAAAACATTTCACACTTAACACATTTGAACTGTAGTCTTTGCTTTAATGTAGGGAATGACAAGTTTGTCCACAGCAGGGTCCTATAGGCAGAAAAACCAACTAAAATGAAGGAATTCCATTCATGTCGGTGGACTACAGCTTCAACCCAGGACACCCTGGCTGTGAGGAGTGTTAACACAAGATATTTAAGAAATCGTTTGGATTAAGCGGTATACAAGAACGAAGGCCAATGAGGAGAAGCCATCTGATGTTAAATATCTTCCCAGTCAGGCTCTAAAGAAATTACTAGTTCTCCATTCTGAAATGTAGTAATGTGAATAAGTTTAGCAGCACAATTTTTTTTTAAAACAATGTCTTAACCTACCTTGAAATTTAAATTGTTCAAAGCCCCATGGAAGCATGATTATTTTTTCATTTAGAAATCTGTATGTGGGGTATGTGGCACTACTTTAACCTCTACACTTGTAATCAAAAGATTTCTTCCCCAAATCTACTTTGATTGTCACTAGTTATAGTTAAGGAAAAAAAAGTACTGGCACTAAAAAGGATAACTTAAGCTGCTGTACATTTTTGTTAGGGCAACAGAGGAGTGATTTGGGAAAAATGCCTCCAGTGAATTATACATGAACTTAATTTTTAAAGTGCCACATTTATTAAAAAATTAAGTAGCAAATGGCATTTAGTTTTCTACTTTAACCATATCCATTCCAGAAACCTTTTACAAGAGTCTTAATTGATTGTTTTAAGTAGAGGTGCTAATCAAAGTGGGAATAACTATTTGTTGACCTTAATGGATGTACCTACTGGATTGACATGATTCCATTATGCAGTTTAGTGGCTAAAAGAATTGTCGAAGAGTTGCCCAAATTACTATTTTTTTTTAAACTAGATATAATCAGCTCAAGGGTCAAACTTTACAAAGTTATTTAAGTTTTCCAAAGTTATGGCGAGCTAAGGAATACAATTCAAACCCTCTGCGTACCATCAGAATCACAGGGAGTGTTAGAATGGTGGTGCCAAACATTAAAGATCATGTTGAGGGCTTGTAGTCAAGACTATCCAGAGGATTGGGATAAATTAATTCCATTTATACTTTTTGCAACTGGGAACTCCTCTAATAAATCAACCAAATTCAGTCTATCATGAGGTGATAGGACCACTGGAAATTAAAAGGAGAAATTGGCAAGTCAAGTGTTCAGAGGCCACACAAGGACTATGTCAAATTTCAGGGAAAGATTAAATGGAGTGGATGAGTTGGCTAGACAGCATTTGAAATTAGCACAGCATGTGATGAAACAAGAAGCAGACAAGAAATCAACAATTTGCAATTCTGCTAGTGGAGATAAAGTATGAACTTTTAAAGGCCTTATCAAATAGAAAAAGAGAGTGTGAGTGAAGTGAATTATTTGATAAAAACACCAGATAAGAATAGAAAAAAAGTGTGTCATGTGAATATACTCTAAAGGTATTTTGATAGGGAAGGAGCACAAAAGGAGAATGTGTTACTGGTTGCAGCATGGAGGGAAGAACCAAGTTCAGATGATTCTGAGATAGTAGGAACTGCAGATGCTGGAGAATCTGAGATAACAAAGGTGTCGAGCTGGATGAACACAGCAGGCCAAGCAGCATCATAGGAGCAGGAAGGCTGACGTTTCGGGCCCG
>JAHRHZ010000084.1:15751035-15762818 GCA_024137785.1 Ginglymostoma cirratum
CTTCCTGCTCCTATGATGCTGCTTGGCCTGCTGTGTTCATCCAGCTCGACACCTTTGTTATCTCAGATGATTCTGAACTGCAGATTCCTCAAATTAAATTGACAAGTAAATTCTCAAAAATTGGGATAAATTATTGAGTTACTTTCCAGAGGAAAACTGAAGTGACCCGAAAAAAAGTTATTACAATCATAAATGGAGATGTGGGAGTAAGCTGCAAAGTACTAAGCTAATTATGCATGATTCAGATACAAGAAATGCTGTTCCAATTAAGCAATATCTTTATAGACTTAACCCTCTGAAAGTGGCACAGGTTCAAAGAGTTTGAACACATGCTCAAAGACAATACAATTCAACAGTGTTGCAGTGAACAGAGCTCACCCATAGTCATGGTACTCAAATGATTATGTAGACTATTGTCAAGTCATTGCAGCTACAAAATCTGAATCATATCAAATTCAATGTTTGGAAGACTGAATGAGAAGGTGAGACAAGCAACTAATATTTCAGAGTTGGATTATTCAGAGGAGACTAGCAGTATTTGGAACAGCAAAGGAAATTTCAACTTTTGTGACACTGAATGGACTATAGTAGTGAATGCTTGCATGCTTCAAGTCAATGTAGTGTATATGTATTGTAGTGTACTAATAGCACAGGTCTAAAGGTTTTAAAAACGAAGCCATCTGTACATTGATTTTTTTTAAGGGGGGGGGAAGACGTGGCAATACTATGGCTTTGAGTGATTTTTTAAGAAAAGGTTGAGAGACAGAGGCGATGAGCTTGAAAGCCAATGAAGTAAACAGCTTGTGAGTCCTTGTTTTTGTTAAAATGTTGGAACAATGGAAGCAGCCTGAATGGGTGGACTCAAGCTCGCGCAGGACCAGGATATTTACTTTTATATTTTCAGTAGCAGTTGCAG
Organism: Ginglymostoma cirratum; assembly: GCA_024137785.1. Classification (NCBI taxonomy): domain Eukaryota; kingdom Metazoa; phylum Chordata; class Chondrichthyes; order Orectolobiformes; family Ginglymostomatidae; genus Ginglymostoma; species Ginglymostoma cirratum. The sequence goes on from JAHRHZ010000084.1 coordinate 15,751,952, forward strand.
CTGGAGCCTCGAGACTGGAGGTGGAAACTGTTTACCTTGTCACAGCCGAAAGCTGGGGTTCTCTTCCTGCTGCTAAAATTGCAGCTAAGATAATGTAATTTATGGAATTTGCCTCTGCCAAGGGGCTGTTGATGGGATGTTAGTATATTGGAACAGTTAATGTTTAGTAGGTAAATAATCAATTATTTCTGTTGAGTTTTCCAATAGAGTTAAACTACAAAAGGAATTGGAATAACTTAACAATAGTATATGACTAAAGTGTGTTTTGCTTAAAGAGTGGTAGTTTGGCCAATCGAGTTACATTTGGAATGCAATGCCTGGTACTTTTCTTTAAATTAATAAAAAGTTAGGGTCTAGGCTATCTTAATATTTTGAGGGGGTTTGGTCTGGTCCATAACAAAAGCACATTGACTTGAGAAAAATTCTCAATTTGAGAGATTGGGATGTTGACAAAAGACATTCATATCAATCCAAACCACAAAAAGGAAACGATATAACCAACACAAGCTAATAAGGAAGGCTCAAAAGAAACAGCAAGAAAAAAAATCAAAAATAAAGTAGGAACAAAGGATTGGGATGGCTGGGAAAAAAAAGGACATTTCCTGTTTACATTAAAAATTTATGGCTTTTGTCTTAAATTTTGTAAGATGGTTAACATTCACCCTTGGGTGATCTACGTATGAAACCAGAACTGCATGTAGCTAAAGTATGTAGCTCCCTTCCAGAAGGATCAGATAACTTCTAGTTTTCACACTAATCTGGCACCTTTCATTGTTCTTGTTTATCCTGGTGTCCATTCTCAGGTTACCACATCTGTTGAACCCAATTTCAGAATATGCCACGATAAAATTAAAACATATGATCCCTCTATCGGGCTCAATTCTCTGTGTTCCTCTAATTCTGGCCTCTAGACATTGTTGGTTATGCCTCCAGCTGTCAGGAATAAGCTCAAACACTCCCTAAACTCTTTCACCTTTATGACACTTAAGATCTAGGCTGTGGTGTACAAGTCAAAGTCAATTTGCATAGACGCTGGCCCAATTAAAAACACCAAAAATCATGTCTTGGATATACATTGGATCCAGTTCAACGCACAATTTCAGCCACAAAGTGCTACATTTAAAATTAGCATTCAGCCACAAATTTTCACAAATGCCTTTTTAACAATTAAAAATGTCTTCTAAATCATGAGATAAGCCGGTGATGTTTAATCTTCACAACAGTTTAAATAGACACAGTGCAGATCACACATGGCATGGCAAGTAACAACAGAAATGGAAAGTAGTAATTGAAGTATAAAGCTGAAGTCAATGGGTTCTTTGCTTTGGATGGTATTAAATAGTGTTAAGGTCTGTACAATTGATTATTTCATAAACTGACACCTTAATTTCATTTGAATTATCAGGTTTGAGTTTTCGGTTTACATTTCAAAGTAGTAACCGTTCACACCAGGTCACATTTTATACTCTGCATACAAATAGACACTCACTTTGAGGCTTCAGAAGTTAATTCCTATGCATGATCTCAGACCAAGCTTTTTATCAACTTCCCTAATATCCTTCTGTGGTTTAATGTCAACCAAATTATAATCTTATTTAGTCCTGAAGTGCTTTTGAATTTTTAATATAATAAATCATTCCATGTAAATAGGCATAAAAACCATTTTCTGTTATGATATGGGTGGTGGCAGCCTTTGGAGATGGTAACATTTAATGCACAAGGTATTCCAATGATTGTTACAATTGATCCAGCCTAGGAACAACATGGGATTTGTTGTGAGGTTTTTAACTAGATCACTCAAATCAGTTCATGGAGGGTTCAGTTCAGTTAGAGAAAGTTCCTCCATTTTGCTGAAGTGTTAACCGGCTCTGTGCAGTTGAGGCAAAAGATGGCAGTGAGTAATTGAGTTCTACTTGGACCAGAGCTGAAACACAGCTGTTTAAAGAGATTTAGTCACTGAGAGGTGAACAGTTATTGGCAGCAGTGTGGCTGGGACTACACCTGTGCTGTGCTTTGATACTAGAGCATAGTCCAGCCAAAACAGTGGCATGTAGCCTGAAGAGTTGATCAGCTCAGAAAGTGAGTTTTATATTGACCACACCTCCTATGTGCGCTCTGGTTTTCAACCACAGTCTGTTAACCCATAGTTACCTCATGTTAATTCTGGGAGGTTAGGGAGTACAGGTTTCATGGAATCTGCTTAGTCTTAGCAAGTACCTGGCATTTCAAACTTTGTCATAAAGAAAGTTACCGATCCCTCGTAACAAATTTGGTGTTTGGGATTGTAACAAAGCCTGTTTAACTAGCTGCATCTAGTATTGGACTAGCATTCATAAGTTGGCTATAGTATTCATAACCACTATGAATAATTAGTGGGTGCAGTAGCAATTGCAATGGCAATGCCCCTGACTGTCATCACTTCATAAATCAAATAGAATAATAGTTTACTTCTAAAAAGTTGCTGATTACATGCAAATATTATTTGTTAATAACAATCTAGTTTCAAAAACAAATCTGCATAACTTCACAAACAGAATTTGTCTTCATAATAGAAAGAAACTCAATTCTAACAAAGTGGTAATAATCAAGTCATTCAGGTACTGTTCAACAAAAATTATACAGAAGTATCATTGAATTAATAATATTTAAGCAGAAATTTTCCAATTACTCATTCTAAAGATTGTGATTTTAATGTTTTTCTCACTAATCAGGCTTCTGAACATTAACTTTTTTTAAAAAAGTGGCAAGAATTTTATGGGCCATTGATCTGAAATGCAACCATCAGGCTGAATGCTCAATATTTTGCTGAAAGTAAAAACTTTCAGTTTTTGAAGAAAATTTAACAAAATTTTGCAAACCTGACTGAAGCTCAGTGCAATAAAGAGCAAAATGTTTAACTGTACTTCTTTTGGTGTTATGTTTCCGAACAGTCTCAAACCCAACTTTCTTCCGGTCAAATTATTCAATATCAAATGTTTTAGAAATAGCTTAGGAACTGTGCAGACCTATTACTACTACTACAAAAATATCTTGCTACAAATTATTGAAAAGTACACAAGGTAAGGAAATTCTTAAAGTATCCAAAAATGAAACAATTGTTTGAACCGGTCCACGTTTAGTTCACCTTCAAAATGAAATTGTCATTTCTGCTCCAGAGTACGTTGAACAATTAACATCATGCTACAGTTGGATGGGGATGCAAGTTTAAGAAAGGAACTGTGCAGTATTATAACAAGAGGACCAGTTTTAGAATAGGAACAAAAGCATTTTAAAATCAAGTAAAGTTTTTCACCATTATGTCATTCTCCATAAGTAATTTAACTTGGTTTCCCCCTTGGGTGTTTGTGCGAGAAATTAAAAACTAACACTCGAGGTTATCTGATCCAGTGAAACATGATATACTGAAATAACACTTCTATAAAACTAAATTTCTAAATTTTTGCAGATCCAAAGACACCAGAAAAGTCATTTTAACAGCACTTATAGTAACAATAACTGGATTTCTCCCCTCCCACTCCAAATTCTTCTCCATGTCACAGATGATGTCCTTCAACCTGGCATCAGGCAGGCAACAGTCTTCAGGACCCCTGCTCTTGGTTGCATAGCACAGTATCTACACCCCTAATTATAGAAATCCCTACTTCTACTATATTGCTGTTCCCCTCCCCCACTTGAATAGCTCCCTGTATTATTATGCTGTGGTCTATTCCCTCATGCTCACTCTTGTTCGCACAACTTACAAGGACCTCAACTGCTGGAAAACTACAGGAGCTAGGGTTCCTCAAATGCAACCTCCTGTACCTACCTCACCTGTTATGGCACTTCTGACTGATTCCAAGGAGCGGCGATCTGGATGATAGTTCCAAGTCATAAGGATCCTAAAGGTCCTTGACAAGGTGGACATAAAAAGGATGTTGCCTCATGGGAGAATCTAGAACTCAGGGTCACTGTTAAACAGCAAGGATTTACATATTTAACATAGATGAGGAGATCTTTGATCCCCCAGAATTTGATCTTTCTTCCACAAGGCAGTGGAATAGAGACCTGAATATTTGTAAGAGATAATTTTTTAAATGAGCACAGCAGTGGAAGGTTATCAGTAGTAGGCAAGAATGTAGAGTTATTGATTGGCCATATAATCTTAATGAACGGCAGGGCAAGTTTGAGGGGCCACTGGCCAACTCCTAGTTCATATCCTTGTATGCATGTCAGAATGTACATTAGGTTTCTGGCAAAACAATTCCTAATTGAGGGTTAGCATTCATAGTATCTCTGATATCGAAATATTGTGTTCCTGACAACATCTGTAATAGAAACAAAAAAGTTCACTGCTGATGGCAAGACTGAGGAGGAAATATCCATCTTCCAGTGCTATGAATGTGCATGCCCCGCCCCTCAGGCAGATTTTAAAAGAGGCAGATCAAGTGACATTTAAAAGTAGTACAGAATCATATACTGCAATTCTATTCCATTGTACCTCCCTGATTGAGGTCATGACCTCAATTAGAAAGTATGCATTATGAATGTCAGATGAGTGCAAGGCTGCGCAGCACCAAGATTTCCAATGCATTAAGTAGGTAAGTAGCTGGGGTTATGTACATTCCAGAAAGAGCTAGTACTTTAGAGGAGCAGGAAATTAGAACAAAGTAATATTTACTCTAGCATGCTGCAGGAATAATCCCATACTGGTAACATTGCAGAATGGCTTCTGCAACCAAAATGCCACTTAGAAACTGTGCATTTGTAGTTTTAGAACTTGTGGTTTTCAACTACAAGGTTGGTGGCATATTTTTCCCAGTTTACTAGAGGAACTATAAATAAAGCACCAAATCTAAAACCTCTTTTCTCTGCTCTCAACCAGCCCAAAGAAAATCTAACAAGCAAACACCATTTTCTACGTATATAGTCAGTGGGAGGGTGAACTACTTCTGAATACTTTCATGTACACATGACCTTCAGCAGCCACCTTATTTAAATGTCTTTTCATTGTAATCAAATCAGTTGTCTGTGGTAAAACAGCATCTATACAAACAATGTAGTCAGAGGTGGCTAAAGAGCTCTGGTCATGCATTAATAATTATTGTAAATATAATGCCCTTACTCACTTTTCAATCCAATGTTCATCTAATAAGAGCAAGAGATATTTGAAAAAATAAAAGTGTATTAAAACTTACAATCCAGATGTTTGTTCTAGCTGGACAAATTCTTAGCTCAATTAAAAACCTCACTGTATTTTACAACTGCATTTTGTTTGTAATTTTCTATCTGCCAATATTTAAATTTAAGCCATAAAAATCAGTTAAATATATAATTAAGCAGCATACAAGCCACCTGCTATCTGCTGCAAAGTTGGCCATTTACTATATCATATGGTGAGCAAAATCCAAATTTCAAGTTACAAGCCTGTGGAAGAAAGGCAAGATATGTCTGATTTTTTTCCCCTCAATACTATAAGGCATAATTAGCTTTGCCTCTATAGGGCCATTATTAATTGGGTAGCCTGGATAGCAACCTCTAATTTTATTAGATATGAGAACAGACACAGAGCCAATTAACATCGTATTGGAAGCCATGCAAAGGAAAGTTGTAATATTTATCTGTCAGGCAACAAGTTAACCAGTGCATTCAGCTGCATGTGATTTTTTTTAAAAAAAGTGTATTTATGATTAGAAAGAAGTTGTTTATACATGTAATTTCATTCCTTCAGCATTAAAAAAGTCACTTATTCAAAGTTATTTATTTGACCTTTAGTCCCTTTTCTCATTCACTCAATTCTAACTCCTTGCCTCTTTTGCTTCCTGTACCTTTAAAATTTTATTAAAAACTTACTTCATGCATGCCTGAGGATGTTGCAATCTTACCAGTTGAAAAGCTTCAACATTACTTGTCCTGCACATACATTTGAGTCACTGCAAAATGTAGAAGCAAGTATTTGATAATAACAAATTTCTGCTCAAAAATCCCCAAAAAAGTCTGTGGACAGCTGCGAACACCAGTCATTCTTTACTGATTCCAAAAAGAGTGTTGACAATGAAACAATATAAAATGGGCAGGCAGCAGATCAGGAGCCCATGTTACATTCATCCAGATTTTTATTTCTATTGGCTTTATTGTAAATAAAAACTCATTATTTGTATTATCAAATACATTTGCAAAAATTACATTTAAAATCACATTTTGAATGTAATGTTTGAAATAATAGCTCTGAGCTCATTTTGCTTCTGTACTTTTACTGATGGCAGTTGCGCATAGGAACACTATGGAATTCCTTACATTGCAACCTCCAAAGGCATTACCCGGGAAACTGAAGATTCCCTTGGGCTATTCTCATCCACCTAGAACTTTCTAAAAGGTATCAGTTTAGATCAGAATTCAGTGATTCTGTGATTAAAATGGTCAGGAAAAGTTACTGTTAAGTACTTAGTCTAACCCCAGACTAGCTATAAACTGACCGCAACACTCCCCCAAACCCTGGACTTCACACCCCTCCCCAGCTACTGGACACAAATCCCACCCATCTCTCCCTCCCCCAAGACCCTATCACCCACTTATAACTCCAGATCAGGCACTACCCTCGACTCACTCACTGCTGGACCCAACATCCACCCCCTATTCCCCGGGAGCCAGCATCTGTTCCACCTGCCACCTAACCCACTACTTATTCTAAGTATGAATGAAAGGGTCCAAATGGCCAGAAAGGGCTCGTGGTGCAGCAGTAATGTCCATAGCTCTGAACTAGGAAGTCCAGGTTCAAGTACCACCTGTTCCAGGGATGATGTAATAACATCTGAATATGGGGATTAGAAAATTTTTACCTTAGTACAGGGACTAAGATATTTTGGAAATAATGCAGTAAAACAGATAGCTAAGTAGGTACAATTCAAACTATTGACAAATGTGCTTGAAAATGCAGTCTGTGTCCCTTGTTTCAAAAAAAAAAAGATGAAAAGCACAATTTTTGTATTCTTAAATTGAAAGCCAAGTAAACATTTATTGTCAGTTCTTATCATTGGAAACCTAGAAGTTTAATTTGTATTCTAGCAGCAAATAATTGATTTAATACAACCAACATGCCAGGATATCCTTACTTGAAAAAACTTTATTCAAGTCTTAGGGAATTTAAAAAAATTATAAAATTCTTACAGCTCAATGCATCAGCCATTCAAGAATGGCTATGGCAATGGCAATAATTTTTCACTGTTAACATTAATAATTACTTGTTCCAATAGTGAGTATAAAGTAGAAACAATTGAAATATTTCATCAGTCCATGTTTTGCTAGAGTCAGTTGGAAGTAAAACTTAAAACTGCAAAAACGGTGGCGCAGTGGTTAGCACTGCTGCCTCACAGCGCCAGGGACCTGGGTTCAATTCCACCCTTGGACAACTGTCTGTGTTGAGTTTGCACATTCTCCCCATGTCTGCGAGGGTTTCCTCTGGGTACTCCGGTTTCCTCCCACAGTCCAAAGATGTGCAGGTTAGGTGGATTGGTTATGCTAAATTGTTCAGGGATGTGTAGCTTAGGTGTGTTATAGGGGGATGGGTCTGGGTGGGATGCTGCAAGGGTCGGTGTGGACTTGTTGGGCTGAAGGGCTTGTTTCCACACTGTGGGGATTCTATGAGCATAACTTAAACGTAAATCAAAAGGCACTAAGCTGATTAACAATCCAGATTGAATTGATCATTTTATCTCAACTGACTGGTCAATCATTAAGTCATGGTGATCCTAAAAGCTTAAACTTCTATGAGCACATAACCTCAAAACATTATTGCATCAAAACAACAGACAAAGGGTTTTAGCAAAAAGAATAGGAATAAGGATTCTTCATCTAAAGAAATTTCAATTTTGGCATTCCAAAATCAAGAAATAGGAGTAGGCAATATGCCAAGTTAAAAAAATTTACTCCACCATTTAGTAAAATCATAGCTGATCTACTTCAATTCCATTTGTCCTATCCCAATATTCCTCAACTAATTTTTGTTTTTAAACACACTCACACATACAATGGAATGCACTAGCCAACTAAATATCCATAACCGCTTCTGTGGGGAATTGCGAATATTCGCAAGTCCCTGGATCAGTGTCAGGTCATCCTTTTGTCCTAAGCATGACCCTCTAGTTTTAGATATTAGTCAGGGGACATCAGCCTCAGTATCAACAATGGCAAGCCTTTTTCAGCATTTAGATTTCAATTGATCATCTCCCATGCTACTAGATGCCGAAGTGTAGGCCGATTCCACTCATTGTTCCCATTAAGTAAAGACTCAATCTTGATTAGATTAATTCTTGAGTTAAGTACAGCAAAACTATACACAACAATTGTAGTGCAAAAAAACCTCTGGACTTACTTTATCGTATGAGGTATTGTGTATCATGTGTGCCTTCTTCCTCATCTTATCTACTTGTTGTTACCCTCAATGTGCAGACATGCAGAAGGGGCTAAATTTCTCCATGCCTGTATGAATTGGATCAAGGTAAGCCAGGAAAATAGGGCAAGAATAGAAAAAAATAGATTCTTGACATTGAGGGAGTAAAAGGTCAGATTTTCCACAGAATTTTAACAGTTAGATATGAATCTTAATGGTGAGTGGCAAGGGGCCCACCTATTGGCATTCATGAACATATTACCCAATTCCATCTCATTTACATGCAGTTTATTATATTTCCAGGTAGTTGAGAGAAACTAGACAGCAACATTTCCCAGTACAAAGGTTTGAGCAGATACCTGGCAGCTGCAACTTGCTGGCACTTCTGAGTCCCCACCTTGGCCAGCATTCTCCAAAATGCTGCTCCACAGGCAGCACCTTCCATCATGGAGGTCAAGATCAACAAAGCACCAGCCTTACTACATCATTGCAGCACATTTTGTATTAGTGTTTAAATCATTCAGTATTTAAAAATGAACTTGAGCTTACCAATGCCTTACATTGCAACATGGCTGCCAGAGCATTTTGCATGCAAGGACACGCTCGTCTCACGCATCAAAACTTGACTCCTGGTTTGCTTTCTTAGCATTCACTCAGCACCTACTTGGATGCTAACAGCATCTGTGCTTTGCCTTTTAAGACAGAGATAGCTCATGTTTGGCAGCAATGAACAGTCAAGGGGAACTATGGTCAGTCAGGGGCTGGTCCTTTGTCAGTCAAGAAAGGCAATGAGACATCATGAGTAAGTGGTGGAAGGAAGATTTAGCAGTTTAGGGTGGGGGGGGGGGAAAAAAAAACGGTGGGTGAATGTGCCTTCTTTTTCTTTGTCAACCACAGAGCCATTTTGTATCCTCTTCAAACTGAAGCATGCCTCCTAAATTTGAGTCTAGATTATTGATCAACTAAAAAATCCAGTTATGAACCATGCAGAATTCCACCAGAAAGGGCCATAAAAATATGTTCACCACATTAGTCAGTTATTTTCCATCAACAAATCCATGTTGACAGGCTTAGGTTAGTCCAAGTGTTTCTAAATAAAAAAATATATCCCATATTTCACCCCTCCCCCAGTGAACTTTCTAGCAAAGGTTAGGATGACTGGACTGTAATTGCTTAAGCTAGTCTCTAAGGAAAAGGGAAGGAATAAAACTGTACAACATTAGATCTCCTCCAGTACCACATCTGCACGCGTCATTGAAAATAATGGTCAAAGCCATTAGCTTATTATAGGCAAATGTAACTTAGTTATTTTAACTTAGGCAGTTCACCCTGTCAGAGAAAATGTTTACTTGTTACCACTGAATAACAATTTTTCATTACCTAAAAGGAGGATGCAGCATCAAGGCATAACAATAGTATCAATGCACATTTTCCACATGATTCCTTAGATGAACACCACAAAAGAGGGAAGAAAATAAAACATCCATTTATATAGCACATTACAATCTCAGGGTGTCCCAAAGATCTTTGCAGCCAGAACAGAACTAGCCTTGTACTGGTATTTTTAGAAGCGTAAACTTCAGTCTTCTGTAAAATCTTAAATTTAACAAATTCTGCATTTATTAAAGGCTATAGAATTAAACTTAGCATCTTGACAAAGCTACACTTATTCATATTCACGGTTGTTATACAAATGGCTAAGAACATCTCCCTGACAAATCCTGTTTACTCACTGCTCTAGGAAGAACACAGAAAACACTTCAAAAACACAATGAAGTTCTCCTATAAGTACAGCAGCATTGACATCAAAATGGCAGGGAAAGCTTGCTACCAGTCGTTCAGAATGGCAACATATCTATCTCACTGCATTACACTTTAAATTCCAAAATTTGAAACAGTGAGGCAGAACAGCAATAGTGACTACTACAATCAGATCAGATCCTGCACTATAGATCCCGTTAACTCATAGGACATCTGACTGTCCATTGCCTGTCCAGTCACCTGGGAAACTTGCAACCATTTGACATCTCAAACAATAACCAATGATTTGGAAAAGAAAAAAAAAAGTTAGACTGTCCTGAACTTGAAAGCCTGGTTTAAAATAGGAACTCCTATATTAACCCATTCAAAAATAATTTCAGTTGTACACCAGAAAAGGTGTTTCCATTTACGTGTATCTTCACCCGCAAATTCACACTGACTTAATTTTCCTCACTTTGAGTCTGATTATTCATCTGTACAATTTAAGATGATTCCAAATTAACATGAGTACATCCTTTTAAAAACTCATTCTAAAAGTGATTTCAATCAATTGCATAGCTACATCTAATGGATTATTATTCATCAATTGTCATTCACTGGTAAAATGGCTGCTTTCTATTAATTTTATTTCAAAAATTGAAATCTGCTGTCATCAAGCTACCTTTGCAACATTAAGGCCCAGAAACCAAAACCACCCAATTCAACTACAAAAGCAAAGCCTCATATTTCAACGATAAACAC